>WAAB01023280.1:51244-84152 GCA_013389865.1 Piaya cayana | reverse complement strand
CCAGGTGGCCAAGAAGGCCAATGGCATCCTGGCTTGTATCAGAAAAGGTGTGACCAGCAGGTCCAGGGAAGTTATTCTCCCTCTGTACTTAGCACTGGTGAGACCGCTCCTTGAATCCCGTGTTAAGATGTTGATAATGTTGGGGGTTTTCAGTGCGAAATGAAATATGGAATAAGGAGTTCTGCTTTGTGCTGCTTGGATTAGCAGCATGTAGATCAACAAAGAGAATCCTTCCAAGTGTCTCTGAGAGATATGCAGCTGAAATAGGTAATATCAAGCTTTTAAGATTCACCTTAGAAGAGGTAAGGAGTTGAAAGGTAGAAACTCAATAACATTTATGTTTCAAAAAGAGATCATCCATCAGACCTAAAAAAATCTGCTTATTGGTTATGGCTGATGTTTAATTCCAGTATCATTTACAAGTTACAAGGCTTCCATGCATGTACTGTTAAATAAGCCTCTGTCTATGCTGATAGACTGTAGTCTGGTCTCCCTGAAACATCAAGAATGACAACAAAAAATATGCCTTGCCTCCTTCGTTCACGAAAGACAAAGTGCACTAGCATTTGGGATCTCACCAGCTTCTTTCCATGAGAACAAAAATACAGGCAATAAGTTTAGGTAATGTTGTTTGCTTAGCTTGTTTCTCTGTTAAAAGGAAGCTCCAGTTCAGGAATAGGATGGGACCAAATAGCAAAAGGTAGATTCCTCACTCAGGAATCCTAAAGTGTGCCATGCAAGTAAAACTTACATTCCCAAAACTCTGTACTTCTGCTCCTTCAGAAAAGCAGATGCAAAACTGCCTTTCTCTGCTCTCAGCCTTAACACACACACACAGAGTCTACAAACTCTTCAATCTGGAAAGTCATTGACACAGTCATGGACAAATCTGAATATCTATGGATTAATGACTTACTCGACAGCAGCTTATTAGCACTTTCTAGCCTACCGTTACCATCAATGACAGACAAAGATACAAAAACAAAGCAAGAGAAAATGCGATTTCTGTTAGTAAAACAACATATCATGAATCACTAACTCTTGTCTCACCTTCACAATCCTCATAGAAACATAACAGTGCAAAGATTGCTACCACCTGACTGCTAAGTAGGTATTTTGGTTACACCAAACCCAGCACAGATTGGGTCTCTACTCATCAGCCAATTACTGACCCTAACCCTCTGTACAAAACTGATTGGATGCAGGGATCAGGGAGGACTTTAAACGTTGAGTTTAATTTGAACTTAACTCTTTTTCTCAAGAGCAATAAAAAAATTTCACCTGCAAAAGGAGGGAACAGCAAAGGGAACATGTGCAAGGAGTTTTGCTTAGAAGTTGGTATGTGTGGAAGTGCATTTTTGAGACAGGAATATAAGCAGCTGACAAGCCACTCAGGTTTTCTCTTCTTAGCATGATATAAGTAAGGACAGGTGGTGGAGGAAGGGAGTGATGATAAGTTTATAAGCATTTAGGAACAATGTGAGTCTTAGTGGGATGGTTAGAATCCCATTCCTAGAGGTAAAATACACTTGGGACTGTAGTCTGATCTGTGGTACTTTTCTTCAAATTTTTAAGCACTGAGGTTTCCTAAAAAGATGGGAGAATTCTTCACTATCTTTGTTCTAATGAGTTGTCAGCTATTCTCCTATGATGACAATACAAAACCTTTAGAAGTTCCTTTCTTTTCCAACTTGGGGCCTCACAGTAAACCAAATATTACAGTCTTTGCTGAGACACAAAGCTTGTATGAACTAAAGGAAGAAAAACAAATCTCTAAATTCAGCAATGATTTAAGTAAGATCTGGTGCATAAAAGTTGAAGAGGCTAAATAAAAATGGCTCGCACCTGGGACACATTCACATCCTAACATTTCATACAGGTGTGACTTTTTTAACTGGTTCCAGCTCCTTAAAAACTCTGCCATGGCTAAAAGAGCAGTCGTGTTCTTCCTGTGTATGGTGTCTGTGCATAGGTTTCTCCCTTTTTCTGGTGAAACACTGAGCTGGCCACTTCTGCCAAATGCTCTAGTACCAGCAGTGGTACAAAGGGAAAGTCATAGACAGAACAACTGGAAAGAGGGAGAGTGGAATCATTCCCTTCATCATGCCTGGACTATGGAAGTAATCTCAGGTTAGGGTCTGAGATAATACCAGTCAATTTGAGGTTTTAATTGAAACTGGTGTTTCCACTAGCTCTGCTTGGTGATAATCTATGTAAACTTCATCTAAAACCCAGGTGAATCACAGTCTTAGTTTTCAGCTCAGGTGTGGTAAACTAGATGAGCTTCAGCCCCGTCAAAATGAAAGTCAGAAAAGTCCTGGCTTGTTTTCAAGTGATATTATTTCTGGTACTGGCAGCCTCCAGGTACCTATTTAATTTGTGTATCTATAAAGGATGGGTATAAATTCACCACTCTCATGCATACAAGACTGCAAAAGCACATACTTCCATATCATGACACAGATTCAGCTGCAGAGGCTCCATCTAGGCTGGGGCTTCACCTGCACTTGCCTTTGGGCAGGCCTAGAGGGGTTCTTCAATGCATGCTGTGTACTGAAGAGGACTGGCCGGCTCAATGAGCATTTAGGCAATACTTGCTTCTATATTACTGCATATCAAACCAACATTGACTCAATCAGCCTTTTGTTTGAAAGGCAGATGTTTTGTGAACTATGAATATGCATATGTGCCTTATACATGTAATTATTATCTTAATAATTTAAAGTATTTCATTATTAAAGTATTTCATTACATATTATCCCTTTGATAATATGTAGAGTGTCTAAAATAGAAGTATGGGTCCATTTTACACAGTCTGTCATTAGAACTGAGCCATTTTAAACAAGTGGGGATTTGCTTATCCTTTAAAGTCAGGTATTTATCTCAAAAATACTAAGTTTGGTTAGAATATTTATTTGTATATGAATTTTCTCCACTTCGCTCAGAAAAATGTTAGCCTATAGTGCCATCAACATAATGGATAAATGCTTATACATCGTTGAGTGTGAATTAACTGAAGTAGAAACTTTGAAAAGAATTATTAAATGAGCAAGATGAGGAAAAAGTTATAAAATAGAGGTTATTCTGAAATCACTTCAGAAGAACATAATTTCCCTGAATGACGCAAAACAACTTATATGATTTAAGATAAAAATCTTTGTCTTCTATAACCTGGCAGTGACAATGCTCAGAATCTAATATCCTAAATTTGCACAGATACAACATAACACCACCTGCAGGTGAAGCACGGCAAATGTAATTTTTTACCTGAAATAATTCCGTTGGGAGAGAAAGAATTGCATACCTTCCACATTCTTATATTTACTTTTCAAATCCCTCTTTGGAAAAGCATACAGAACTACAGAGGTGCTACTAAAGAAAATTTTGCTGCTCTTGGCAAAAATCACCACTGTAATACTGTAATAACAGAATACTGAGGAGAAGGACAGGAAGAAAAAAACCTGAAATTCAACATTCAAAACTGATATTTGTAATTCCAATATTGACTACCTATATTAGCAACCTCTACTTTTTTTCCTTGCCCTGTTTACATACAAAAAAATGCAGACTTTCTGTTCTGCTTTGTCCTCCTCTGTAATATTTTAAAACACTTTTTGTCACACCAACTATTCAAGACTATGCATCCCAGACTGAAGCTCTCAGAATTGATACTCCATCCCTAAGAACACAGTGCTGGTGGTAGTACTGCAAAAAGTTCTTTATTGAACAGAATTTTTGCCAGTTTCTGAAATGTTTTAGAAGGGAGGAAAAAAGGAGTCTTACAAGTATTGCTAAGAGGCACAGGTCTGGTTGGCTGATTTTAGCCCACTCAGCACCTTGTAGGATTAGTCCTCAAATTATTACTACTTGGGATAACAAAGCTTTGAAAGTTGTCTTACTGAAGCTCAGGTTACAGTTGCAGTTAAGAAAGGTTCCCTTAGGATGAAAGTAGAGAGGTCAAAATAGGGGAATAAAGTCTGATTCTGATGTGTTAGACTCATTCTTCTCGCAGTAATTAATGACTCTTAGTATTTACCTGTCTACAGCTTCTTTAAAGTGTCCTGTATTTGTGCCAGATTTCTCTGACATCACTGAGAACCAAACCAGATGGAAAATTTACCCTGATGTGTACTTTACCACAGCATGGATCAGTATGACCTTTAATCACAGTACTGCCTGCACTGGAAATGGAGAATACGTCAAGTATTTTGGTAAATATAGCTACTACGCATGGCAAATGTCAAGATTTTAATGACGCTTTTTGGTGCTTTCCATCTTCAAGGGACTTTCCATTGGTTGACACAGTTTAGAGTAATGACCGTTGAAAACTGCCCTGTGATGTAAGTACTCAAATATGAAGTTGTTTTCTGGCTTTCTTCTCTCCCTTTAGTTCATTGCCCAAAACCATCAGAATAGAGGCTGTATTCAATCACTGCTACATAGTCTTGGCATGTTAGAAGTTGTTTCATGACAAGATGGTTAGCAGGTAGGTAGTTTTGCTGCTTGATTTGTCCAGCATTTTACTGTAAGGGAAACAACTGGCTCAGCCTCTGTGTCTGCCATTGTTCTGGGTCCATTCTTCCCTCTGAGTGTCATATCCTTAGACATAAGTGGAAGACAGAAGGCAGAGAATGGGCTTTGCATTTTGACTATTTTGACTGTAGCTTATCTCTCTTATCTCTCACCACTAACATCTTGCTCTGCTGTTCTTAAATGCAACACTTTGTTTGGTAATACTTTTTTCTTTTAATCCAGCTTCCAGAATGTATTTCCTAACAGTTCCCATCTATGGGATAATTATGCTTAGTTAGCTGCACTCAACAATGATGATTTCATAACATACCACAAACAGGTGCCCATTAAATTCCTTTATTGGCGACAGAAACATTTCATAATTACAGATTTGATGAGGAAAACTGCAAATAGTATAGACCATTTCTACTGCCAGCAAAATACAGTTATTACAGGATTTATAGACATACAAATATAAAGTGTTTCTTTCATGCCAGATGGTCTGTATGCAACAATGCCATCAGGAGCACTTAATTGTGCTTCTGCAAACCTTTAGGGAAGAATGAGGTAGAGTTTTCTTTAGTTTATCCAGTACTTTTTCACATATCTCTCTTTTACTGCTTTTATATGCTCAGATCCTTGTAAAATACCCAGTTAACTTTAACATTTGAGAAAACAGAGACTCTTCAGAGGTGTTTACTTCTCCCTCTTTAAGTTGCTAATTTCCCACTGCCTATATGCTACAATTCCAATAACTACTACTGCATCCTTCTAAATGCCTCAAAGATCAGGTAGCTTAGGACATCTGCCTTTCCAAATTTACTGCTTTGAAAGAAATTTGCTTCAGATATAACTCTTACTTGTCTCCATCATGGCAAAGAATCTTTTAAGCTCTGTCAATCTCTACTATAGTGGCCAAGATAGAGTCTAAGTCATCTCCCCAGGAGGAGTGAAAAAATTCACTCTTTGTCAAAATCCTTGACTATGAAATAAAGTTACTGATATATTTGTCTCCTACACTCAGTACTAGTCATCTACTGGGCCATTAGGAAATGAGTATAAATTATGGGAATAAAATAGGCTACTGACTTACAGAAAACCATTTCTCACTGTTAGATGATCTGAGGTATTTGTTGATGATCTGAACATATTTGTTTTGATCTAGTATTTCAGTGTTTTGTGACACATGAAAGGGTTTTGCAGGTTTCAGTTAAGATACTAGGGCCTCAGTTAGGAAAATGTAGGCACAGATGTAAGTATTTAAGCAACTGAATAAGAACATTCTTAAATAAAAACAGCAACCTACCAACTTGCTAGACATCTAGTGTACCTGGCTAGTCCCTGTTTTGAACTGTATGAGAATAGTAACGACATGCTTCTGACCTTCTGTCTTGACAGGCTGAGGGATAATTTTTGCTTTACTTTTGCTCTGGCATGGTTACTTTTAGATATGTGACTAAGTATCATCATGATAAGGGAATACTAGGGAAATGAGACTGCAGATCTGTGTGGGAGGCAGAGAAAGACAAGACGGAACAGCCCACCTTGGGGTATGCTCAGCCATCATTTACACCTGCTCACCTCTCGCTATACGAGCCTGCCTCTAGAACATGAAAATTTACCATCAGCATCGTGAATCCCATGCAGAGAGAGGCAATGTGCCGCAGTCTGGCAGGATGTGCTACCACCTCAGTGTTCTATTTCATAGCAAGGCCCTATCAACAGACAGTTCATACTAAGTAATCTGGAGATTACACAGATTGTTTTGGAGAGGCAATTGAATTCAAGAGTGTTCCTCGTCTGGTTAGTTGGCTAAGAGATCATTTCCAGTTTTTTTCTGTCTACCTCCCTGGAAGACCATGTATTAGGCATACATTTCAAATAACTTATGCTACAAACGACTCCGTCAAATACTAGAACTTTCCAAACTGCCATTCTTCATACCTAAGTAAATCTAAGTATCATAAACATGTGAAATAAGTATACAGGAAAGGATTGTTTATATCTCTCTGTTGAATTAGGTAAACCCTAAATAAGATTTTATCTACAGAGGAGTGGAGGACAACTGCTTTTTGGCTTGAGATAGTTGAAGAGATGTAAACAATGGCTGGGCAGAGAGATTTCTCACTAGCTTTGCCTTGTCAGACTTCCCTTCTATATTCAAAAATAAATCATGCTTGCTTTGCTCTGCTACAGACTGAACAGATTATTTACTCTAAGCAGAAACCTTTATTAGCATTCTCATCAGAACCTATCACTGTAAATTCTGAGTGATTTTGCCCTCATCACAGATAAGAAACGAGTTAAGTAATGCCAGTAGCTGAAGCCGTAACTCTTGGCATCAGAACAGCTTGTATGAAATGCCAGTTTAATGAAAACTTCTCTCAATTCACGGACTTCTTTCTTATGCATGAATCATACTCACCAAACTGAAAATTAAGGACGTGCTTAATGCTGAAAATAATAATCAGAAGAACGAAGGGGAGAAGAAAGAACATAAAAAATTAGAGCTCATTATAATAATTTTAAAGTACCAGTATTTGTAAAACATAAGCATGTGAAAGGCTGAATCTCATTTGATCAACCCAATTAAACATTAAATAATTCCAGACAATTATGCAAATATCACACAACAATATTAATTTGTTGATTTTTTTGAACAGTCTCAAATTCTCCTAATGTTAGACTATCTTATGTCTTAAATGATCAATTAGAAGAACCATAACTAAGTGATAAAGAATGGATAATTGCCTAGATATGATTTACCAAACTCTTTCTATGTAAATCTCTTGCAATTAAACAAATAGGGCACATGGAGAAAAGATGTGCAGATGTTCTTTTACAATCTATTATTAGCTCAGGAATACCACAGTTCCCTCTGAAATTTTACAGGCAAAAACAGTGGGAATGTATACCAAATACTATTATATACACATATTATTTCTTTCATTTGGTTACCAGTATAAAAAAGCAGTTGCAGAATGCAGGGTAGGAGAGAATGCAACATTGGAAAAATTTCCTGTATTATACTGATCCGTCTGCTCTCTTATTTTTGTTGTAAGGTTTAAAATCTAGAACCTATTCATCTGCATCCCATTTGGAAACACAACTTTGAGTTGACATAGCCAGAGTAAAGCAATTAACCAAGATGTTACAGCCAACAGTAAAAACACACATAATACAAGTTTTCATTCTTCTCTGCTAGAAAAGACTGTACATTCCTGCGCATCATTCCAGTTTTGACTCTTACAGTTTTAAAGTCTTCATCAGCTCAAAATGTGCAGTAGAAGGAAAGGTGTCTCTCTGTCTCAGGAAACAGTGCAAAGCCACAGTAAATGAAAACACCTGGTTTCCTCACATTAAATTACTTGCATCTAATTTAAGAAGAGATTTATGCAACTTTTAGGTTTACACCACAGTAAAATAATTCTTCTAACTGGTCCTTATTCATTCTGACTAGTGAACAGATTACCACTGGTATACTGATTCCTTCATGGGGATTTTTGATACATGATACCTGTCAACTCTATCAACATCCTGAAATGCTAAAGTATCATGCAACCACTCTGCCAATGCATCTGAAGTTAGATGCATCTACTTTTCCTTTTGCTGTTGAATCTAAGATGAACATAAAGAGACAGGTTATATAGTTCAGTAACAGGAAGCCATATGTGGTTTCTTGTTACATGTTCTTTAGAGAGCCCCATGCCACAATCTAGTTAAAAGGCACTCTTTAGTTACGATACTTGTCTCATTGGATAAAACTCTCTACCCCATATTGCATCTTGACATATTCCCCATGTTAATTTTTCCACTTATCAAATTAAATTCAAAAGAATGACTACCAGTAGTTTATAATACATGGTAAGATACAAAAAAAGACCAGCACGATGATTCATTTTCAAATGGTCAGGAAAACAGACACACAATGCTATTGCTACTGTAAGTGGAACAACATCTTGTGCTTGCAGTTGTATTCTAAAGAGAAAACTATCCAAGTTTAATGATGGTTACATTGTCTGAGAGAACCTTCAACTGTTCTTCATTAAAAGATCAGATTGGACTGTAAAACATAGTAAAAGTCATGATTTGGGGAAGGAAAAGCAAGTGATGGCTAAGTAGAGGTTATCTTTAAAATATGATAAACAGGAAAGCCATAAGGCTACTTTTTAGCAGTTGCATAAGGCATGGATGGTCTCTTAGAAATTATATTTTGCCTTCTGAAATTATGTTAAATAATGCCAGTAACTACAAATGACTTACAAAGTATGGGAGAGATACTGTTGGATCTTAAAAAAATATAAAGTGCTAAATATTTCCCTTAATACTGGCGCATCTCTACCACAAACTATGGCAATAAATGTTTCAGTTTTATTTCTTAAAGGACTCCCTTAATGTCAATAAAGTTCCATCAGTATTACAGTGAAGTAGCACTTTGGAACACTGATACAGAATATGGTGATTCTTTTTGGCAAGAGATACCTTAAAGCTGTTCAACAAAGCTGTGTGCAAAAAGAGAAAGCTAATAAATATTACAGTATAACTGTTAGTGAACACTTGCAGATGTTATTTCCTTAATGATGGGCTACACACTCCATATTCTAAATAACATCAAGACTGCATATAAGAGAGTAGCATTATATGAAGAAATGTAATCAGAATGCAACCAAAATTTCAATGAATCTCTTTCCTTCTTGTGCTAGGTATTTTCTGTTGACAATATAGCTTGTTACTTAACAAGTGGACTCTATTAAGGTACACATGTATCTTTGGAGGCTGGATACATCTCATAAAAAAAATGGTGAAGGGGATAAGAAAAATATTTTACTGATCTAAATTAAGTGACTGAATGTTGAAAGAAATACTTTAAAACAAAGCTGAGGTTGTTCTGAAGAGCGGTTCAACTTTCACAGCCACAAGTGGTCTAATCTTATTTTCTAGAGGTAACTCTAGACACTGCGTCCACAGTGTCCAGCTCTGTGCTAAGCCAGACAAAGAGTGATCCTTGTCTCTACAAGGCCTAGCCCAGCCCTGTAAATCATGTATGGAAGTATGTATTCAGCTATTAGAGACATGCACTGCTCCAGCAGCCACTGCGTATCCCCGTGGAGGGCAAGGCAATAGGCCAACAGGGAGTATATTGCAGGTTAGATTGACTCTGGAGAATTCTGGCCTAAAGGACAGAGCTGTTTCTTAACAGAGGATGCATGAGAGCATCTAGAGGGCTATGCAAACTTGGGAATCTCCCATATAAGCAGACTATGAAAGGAAAGAATGCATGGCTAAACATACTTTTTTCCCAAACACAGAGCAAAAGGCAGAATAATGTCAATAGTACCCTGTGGCAAACTAACAGGCAACATCTTTGTGTTAGATGACAATGTGCTCTGCTGGTGCTAACAGTTAAAACAAACCAAACAAACTGAAGAGCAGTTGAAGAGCATTTTACAAGTTTTCAGACTGTACATAAGACACAAGGAGGCACTAAGAAAACCATTAGGAAAGTTCTATTGCTAACATTTAGCACCTCTACTAAGAAGACAGGCTTCTACTAAAAGATTAGAGTAAAAAATCAAAATGATTGTATTCACATTCACTGGATTGTGGAAACAATCATTCTGGGGAGCAAACTGGTACAGAAACTATGCAATGCACAGGCAGCTACAAAAGTTGTCATTATCCATGTCCGTTCTGTCTGGAGGGTCTGAACTCTTCCACCTTCATGACACCAGCATTGCCCAATCACTGTCTTCTCTTCCATACTGAAACAAAGGAAAGAAGAAGCTTAAAAATAAAAGTTAAATGCAACAGTGTACAACTATGATAACTTCTTAGGTCTATTGTCAGAAAGATTCCTATCTCCCGCTTTGAAAATATTTTACTTTGCTTCTGTCTTTGATGTGAGGAAAGCATATAAGCAGCTAGAAGCTTTATCCATCTTCCAATAAGTAGGATAGGAAGGGACAATACTGATACTCACTAGAGATGATACAGAACAGTCCTGCTTCACTAGAGCTTTCCATCAATTTAATACAGTTATTCCCTGAGGTCAGTTCACTAATTCATTCATAAGCACGTCCCTGCTCAAGCTCCAATAAACAAACACATTTGATTTTATTTCTTTTTATTTTCAACATGGCTTTTCATTACAGCATTCTGATTGAATGTAAAATAAAACCACCACAAATACCACAGAGTACAACTACAGAGAATTGTAACCCAAATAAAATAAGTCAGCTTTCCATATGCAAACCAAGAGGATCACCAGGCAAAAACGAAGGCAACCTCCCCTTTCCAGGGGATAATACAGTCCCAAGGCAGCACTTTTGGTTGTTAAATTTGCTCTGTGTTCTAAAATTCCTTGTCACCGGTCCTGTAAGCAATGCTACAGAAAATACCAAAAACGCACACAGGATGCAAGTATGTAAGTAAAGTAGAGGTGGACAGACTAGTAGCAGGTATAAATTAGGAGCTCTTTCCCTCATAGTACCATGTTCAGGGAACTTGAAAACATTTTTCACCGAGAAATAAAGTATGGGTTTAGGGACTTTATATAGGCTGAAATGATCACTTGATGGTCATTTCTCCAGAGAGAATAAAAGGAGACTCCTCCAAGTTATGCATCAGCAGGAAAGGAGACAAAGGGACATTAAAGCACAGAAAAGGCAATGGCTCCAAATCAGACTAAGCCAGAAAAAAACACATTTCTGGATCCATAGAGGAATTATGTTCAGTTTGCTTGTGTTTGACTCTTTACTCCAGCAGGTAAAGCCCCTAAATTACCTCCACATGTATTGCATCTACTTTTTCTTTCTATTGCTAATTCTGTTCTGCAGTCTGCGATGTCACTGACTAAACACAAGTATGGTGCTACACAGGACTTTATGTGAATTACTTGTTCAAAGGATTTCCAGCTTAAATTCCTAGATACCAATGTGGTTGCCCTGGGAACTCTAACCAAAGAAAAGCAGATGTAAGATTAGTTTAATCACAAAACACTGGACTACCCTAATGTGAAGCATTTTTATTGTGGATGGGGGCTAAAGGAAATTTTAAAAATGCCAGGGGGTTATTTTGAAGTTCTGCTGGCTTTAGGTAGTAGTATCATCTAATGCTCTGATGCTAACCTGAGAAATTGCAAGGGCTTTTCTGAGTTGCCATCTGGCTGTTTTGAACATGCTTCCAGAATTAAAGGGGTAATGAAGATGCTGTACCACTATGAAGATGTTTTTGTATGGAAATAAAAACAGATTTATCTTCCTTTTCTGATTCTGACAAAGACTTTGTGACCTTCAGCTAGTCAATCCCACCTCTGTTTTCCCTCCCACATGTTCTGCCTTGTAAAAATTAACACAGCCATTCTCCTGCCCTGCTTGTTTTCCACTGGCCTTCTAAATGAGAGAGGTAGCTTTGAGGAAGATTGGGGTTTTGACTAAATGTCTGTTTACTGATGTCTTGACTGCAGTGTTTAAATTTATTTTATATCATGTAGTACAAATAATGTAACTTACACCCTCTAACCTTCCCTTCCAAGTTACATCCTGATCTTCATTTTAAAGGGTATAGCAAAAGCTTTTTTATTCTCAAAGTGTGAAATGCAAACCCACAAAAAACATGAGTGGTATTTCAGTGAGTGTATTCCCAGAGAAAAGAATCCCCTCTCTAAATTTTCTGACTCAAGTGGTTACAGAAGACAATGAACTATGACCAATTCATTCATAAGCATACTGTTACTGCATACAATATAAATTATTTACTTTAAAATCTTTATCAGACTTTGGTGCTCATGATTTCCCCTTAGTGACAGAAACGGAAATATATATTGCAGTGCTACTACTGTCTCTCTCAATTGGCATGGGAAATGGAATTATTTCTGCCCATGAGTTTCCAATTTGTCACTCTAGGTCTAGTTCCACTGAACAGCTGTTCAAATCCAAAGAAATCCTGTTGGACATATAATACTTGCTAAAGAACAATAAGCAGCACACCAATATGGACTTGGAAACACAATAATGATGATGATAATCTGAACATTTTAAACAAGCATGTATTGTACACAAGGGAATCAATATAAAGGCACTAGATATGGAGCCCTGTACATCTCTTGGTCACAGGCTCAAATACAGAACAATGTTGGTACTAAGAATTTTTACTTTTTTACAGATGACCTTTGTCTAACTGGACACCTTGCCCTACTTCAGGCAACAGCACAGCACAGAGACTAAAGCTGCATTTGGCTCTAATTTCCATTGTATTTTATTCTTCTGAACTTGAACATTCTTTGGAGAAACAACCTCAAACTGTCCAAATGATATGACAATAGTCCAATGATATTGCAAAGAGATTTATTTTTTTCCCGCCTTGTAGAATATACAAAAGATCACTGTAAAAGATGCTGAAAACTCTTCTGACATTTTAAGACTATTATATATTTCATTTTTTGTGTTGCAGCATTGTTTTCTGTATAACAATCTGAGGTCCACTTGAATATCGGCTCATCTCTCCACACACAGAAGAGTGCAGAAACACAGTCAGCAACCACTGACTAACTCTTAGAGGGGAAGCAGCCATCATACTCTTTAAAACCATGTTTCTAATGATGAACTGTTCTAACTCTCCTGGTTTTTTAAAAGAAGGGATTAAAAAAAACAGAAGTAACAACTGTCTAGCACTTTCCAGAGTGGAAAAGTGCATGTAATTAAAGAACAGGTGGTATTTACAGAGCTGAAAGGTGAAAAGGTCTATATAAATAGTTCTAAAATGAAAAAGTCCAGGAAAGATTACTATTGGAAGCAATTCACACTTTTTCATGTCTTTCTGAGCCTTGACTGGGGAGGAAATCAGGGTGATGGGGGAAGGCATGGAAGGAAGCCCCAGGGAGCAGACTGGATAAATGTATCTTAATAATCCACTCCCTATCTGTCGGCCAAGGGAGAAAGACACATATTCCAGTGCTGTCTTCTGAATCAGAATTCTGGATTTTACATGCCATTCTTCCAGAAAATGTGCTTGTTTGTCCCATAACACAAACTGCTAAGTGGTACCTATCCTTACATCCAACACTCAACAAGGAGATTGAACTGGCCTCTACTCTTTCTGATGTTGAGCTTTTCCAAGACTGCAATTACAATTGATAAGTGGAGACTCAAACTGACCACAGCCTGTTGAAGGTCCTAATGTATATTTCATCACCAAGATATGAGAAGGTAACACAGGAGTTATATGAGTGCTTTTAGACATTAAAGATGTCTTAAAGACTTGACATACTAACAAGATGGATTAATTACGGAGCACAGCACTATGGAAACAGTGGTGAAAAGTGTATCAATAACATCACCTTCTAGTCTGTCCCTGAAACAAATCTGGACATACAACAACAAGAAAAATAAAGTGACAGACACCAACTGTTATATTAGACAGGTGTAACAGGCACTTCAGATGAGAAGGAAAAAGAAAAGCTGTAGTGGGATTCTGGAGAAAGGTTACTGTATTCTTGTATAGCAAGATGATAAAAATGTTGTATATAACTGACATGGGAACTTGAAATACTAAACCTCTCCTTCCCTTCAGCAAATAATAAAATCTAGAACTAAAGGTGCCTATGCTTCTTTCTAGCTATCTGTCCTGCTGTTTGAAGACAAAGACCCAGGTCTAAGCTGTTACAATTTGTACCACTGAAACAACAGAAACATAATGGGGAGTGTCTCTTTTTGCCTCCATGAAAGTTGGCTTAGCCACCAACACGAAGGTACCAGAACATCAGGAATTCTTTCCTCCTGGAATTGCAGTCAGAAATGTCCAATGCTATTCTAAAGAACAAGAGATGCTGATCACATCATCCTCCTACTGAAGAACAGTCAAGTGGTCTTGTTGCATCATGTTAGCTACAAGTCAGTGGGGAGGAAGTAGTTATTCTGAAGAACAGCAGCTGTGAAAGGTGAAAATATGTAGAGAAACAAGAGTACAGAAGAACCACTAAAATGATAGCAAATGGCTTGACTTCCCTTTATGTAATACTGCTTCACATTACTTGATTTAAGCAGTGAAGAAGCCCCACAACAAATAATCAATAGATTTAAACTAGGACTGCCATATGACAGAAAATACTGAATAAATAACATTACATAAATGAACATAACTTTAGATGAGTCAACATATGACAGTAGATTGAAATTCATGAGGACTTTTTTGGGGGGGTCTCAGTAGAAGAGCACTGGGTCAGATTGTTTCTACAGATTAGTATAGGGCCTGTAAAATAGAAAGAAATATCAATTTGAAGACTTTCTTAAAAAGTTGTCGTTTTATGTGATTCATACAGTTGCTATGTGGTGCACTACATCTCACAAGTTTTTAAGAAGATTCTTAGTTCAGGGCTTACTTGCAGGAAGATAAAGATTTTACTAGCAGATGCAAGAATCTCATGAGCCAAAAGCTAAGAATGTAGAATGGTACCCATCAGACTTGTTATGAAGAAATCACAACAATACTTCCAAGCAGCTGCTATAAGATCTTAAATAAAGGGGCTTGTAACTTGCCAAGACCTACTCTTATTTCCAAATTCTCACCACCATAACCTATGCTAAATAAGGGAAAGAAAACAGGCAACTGAAATAAGAAGGGACATCATGTTCTCCTAATTAATTTGAACTTAAGTGTTTTTGACTCCTATGCTCAGACAGGGAGATCAAGCACAGATTCCCAAAAGACTGATATTTATCTAATCACAAAGGACTTTTTTAGAACAAGAAGTCACCATGTAATTGGAAAGATGCTGAGAAACAGAAATGGTCATCAGCTGGCTGTGTCCAGTGAGTGCTCACTGCATCACCCATCTCTTTATTGATTAGCCTACATTTGTAATCATAGTAAAATGCTTCATCTATTTTTCCCCTTAAAAAGAAACCTATAACAACTGTAGTGGATTTTGTTAATAATGAACAGTACTACCTTACATCTCTCATCCAGCTTCCAAGATGAACAGGGGAAAAACATATCACTTTCCATCCATATAATACTTTCTCAAGGAAGTAAAGAAAACAAAAAAAATTGGTAGAATTATCATACTAAACAGAAGAGTCTAAATTATTGTATAACGGTGCCTATAGCAACACTATTAAAGACTATTTTCTGACATTTTCAAATTTACAACTTTTATTCTTTTATCTGGTTAAAGAAGCAGAAGCATCTTACCTGAATATCAGTCAGCTTATTCAGAAAACGAGTTGCTAATTGAGGTCCGTTCTCCATAGTTGGTATGTGCAAATGCTGACATTGAATAACAAAGAGATGACAGAAAGAGGGAGAGAAAGAATAAAGTATAATGATAATCATATACACATACATATATGAATATCTTTGGGTTGCCAATAATTTTTATAAATATTTATCAAGATTTCTAGCTCTTCTTACAAATAGGCAAGAATTGTTGTAATGTTTTTATAGGAGAACATGCTGAACCACTGAAAAGTTAGATTTATTGAATTGTTTTACTGTTTTTAAACAAAGGCCAATCTAAGCCTTCCAAAAGATCTGTCAAAAATGGAATTTAAATTGTAAGGCAAGAGCAGAAACACTATAAACAGTATTTCATTTCAAACTGTATTTTGTAGCAACACAACAGGTACATTTACAGTACTTATCAACACTTGATGTTTCCATTATTATCTTAGCATCTGATATTATCAATGTTATTATCAGATACTGACTGCCTTGGCAGCCAAGAAGGCAAAACACTTCCTGGGGTGCACCAAACACATAAACAGTTGGTCAAAAGATGTGAGTATCCTGCTGTATTCATCATTGTGTGGCCTCACCTTTTATACTGTGCAATTCTAGGGCCCACATTTTCGAAAGGATGTGAAGGTCCCTGAATGTATCCAGAAGAGGGCAACAAAGCTAGTGAAAGCACTGGAAGGAATGTCCTATGAGGAGTGGCTAAGGATTTTGGACTCATCTAGTTTGGAGAAAAGGAGGCTGAGGGGCAACCTTATTGCTTTCTGCAGCTTCCTGAGGAGGGGAAGGGGAGAAAGAGATGCTGAACATTTCTTCCTGGTAACCAGTGATAGGACGCATGGGTCTGGTTCAAAGCTTTGTCAGGGAGGTCTGGACATTAGGAAACACTTCTTTACTGAGAAGGTAGTCAAACACTGGAAGAGGTTTCCTAGAGAGGTGTCTGATGCCCCAAGCCTGATAGTGCTCAAGAGTCATTTGCACAATGTCCTTAACATGCTTTAACTTTTGGTCAGCCCTGAACTGGTCAGAGAGTTGACCTAGGTGATCATGGTAGGTCACTTGCAACTGAAAGAGTTCTATTGGGCGGGAAGTGGAATCCATCCTCACAGACAAAGAGGATGGCTCCCACGCCCTTTAAGCGTTCCCTAGGCTGTGCCATCCTCAAACAACCATCAAAACACCCTCTGTGAAAAAGAAGAGGAGAGTGATTGTTTTGGGGGATTCCCTTCTAAAGGGAACAGAGGGACCTATCTGCAGACCGGACCCCCTGCACAGGGAGGTTTGCTGCCTGCCTGTGGTCTCACAAAAAAACTTATTCCCTGGTGAAAGCCACAGGTTATTATCCTCTGCTAGTATTCCAAACAGGCAACAGTGACATAGAGCGGAGGAAGCTGAGGCAATTAAGAGGGACATCATGGCTCTGGAGAAAATGATGGAGGACTCTGGGGTGCAAGTAGTGTTTACCTCCATTCCAACACTAAGGACTGAAGAACAAGAGATCAAGAAAAATCAGTTAATACCTGGCTCCAAACCTGGTGTGAGGAGCAAAACTTTGGTGTTTTTGATCATGGACTGGCCCATGCACCACCAAGCTTCCTTACTAGGGATGGGACATGCTTGTCTCCTAGGGGTACTAAAATGCTCACAAAAAATCTAGCAGGGCTCATAAATACAGCTTTAAACTAGATGTGAAGGGGAAGGGGGACAAAGCCAGAGAGATGGTATTATGGCAAGGACCACTGGTGTGCCACCACAGAGCAAGAGGGGGCAAGTATATCTGGTGATGGAAAGGATGAAACTGGCACTGATGGGTTAGATAATCCAAGCACTAATTTGAGAATGAATGCTATTCCCTTTATGAGAGCTAAGGGTTTACCAGCCCCGCTGAAGTGGATTTACACCAATGCACGCAGCATGGGCATTAAGCAGGAGGAACTGGAAGTTATTATAGGGCAAGGAGACTACAATGTAGTTGTCATCACGGAAACATGGTGGGATGACTCCTATAACTGGAGTGCAGCTATGGTGGGTACAAACTCTACAGGCAGGATAGAAAGGGTAGAAGAGGTGGTGGGGTGGCCCTCTATGTTAGAGAGTGCTTTGATACCCTCAAGCTCAATTATGGTGATGATGAAATCAAGTGCCTTTGGGTTCAAATCAGAGGAGCCCACAAGAAGGCAGATATTGTGATGGGAGTCTGTTATAGACCACCTAGCCAAGAAGCAGCTGATGAGCTCTTCTATAAACAACTGGGAGTAGTCTCAAGATCACTACGTCTTGTCCTTGGGGGGAGACTTCAATCTTCCAAAAGTCTTCTGGAAGTACAATACAGTGGAGAGAAAGGAGTCTAGGAGGTTCTTAGAGTGTGTGGAAGACAACTTCCTCACACAACTGGTGAGTGAACCAGCAAGAGAAGGTACCCTCCTGGACCTGCTGTTTGTAAACCAAGAAGGCCTTGTGGAGGATATGATGGTTGGAGGATGCCTGGGACAAAACGATCATGAGAAGGTAGGATTTTCAGTTATAGGTGAGGTGAGGAGGGCAGAACAGTCACATTAAACTTCCAGAGGGCAGGTTCTGGACAGTTCAGAAGGCTGGTTGGCAAAGTCCCATGGGAGACAGTCCTTAAGGGCAAGGGAGCCCATGAGGGCTGGGAGCTCTTCAAAAAGGAAATCCTAGCAGCTCAGGAGAAAGCTGTCCCCATGTTCCAGAAAATGAGCCATTGGAGAAAAAAACCAGCTTGGTTGAGTAGGGAGATCTTGAGAGACATCAAAATGAAGAGGAAAGCCTATGAACTTTGGAAGAAGGGACAGGCATCTTGGGTGGACTACAGGAGGGAAGTGAGATCATGCAGAGAAAAAATCAGGAGGGCTAAAGTCCAACTAGAGCTCAGATTGGCCAAGTCAGTGAAATATTAACAAAAAATCTTTCTATAAATATATTAACAATGAAAGGAGGAGCAGGGAGAATATTTAGTGCCTCCTGGATGCAACTGGAACAACTGTAATAAAGGATGAGGACAAGGCTGAGGTGCTTAATGCCTTCTTTGCCTCAGTCTTTAGCGGTATGGAAAGTTCTTCCCTCTATGTACATACCAAGGAGTTAGAGGAGCAGAACAAAGCTCCTATGATTCAAGAGGAAGGGGTTAGAGACCTGCTTGCCCAGCTAGACACCCACAAGTCTATGGGGCCAGATGGGATCCACTCAAGAGTATTGAAGGAGCTGGCGGATGTGCTGGCCAAACCCCTTTCCATCATCTTCCAACAGTCCCGGAAGACTGGAGAAGTTCTACTTGACTGGAGGCTGGCTGATGTTGTGCCCATCTACAAGAAGGATCACAGGGAGGATCCAGGGAACTACAGGCCTGTCAGTCTGACCTCAGTGCCAGGGAAAGTCATGGAGCAGGTGATCTTGAGTGCTATCATGAAGCACTTGCAAGAGAACCGGGTGACCAGGCCCAGCCAACATGGGTTCACAAAAAGCAGGTCCTGCCAAACCAACCTGATCGCCTTCTATGACAAAGTGACCCACCTACTGGAAGAGGGAAAGGCTGTTGATGTAGTCTTCTTGGAGTTCAGTAAAGCCTTTAACACAGTTTCTCACAGCATTCTGCTACAGAAACTATCAGCCTCTGGCCTGGACAGGCTCACACTCTCCTGGGTGGAAAACTGGTTGGATGGTCGGGCCCAGAGAGTGGTGGGAAATGGTGTTAAATCCAGCTGGAGGCCAGTTACAAGTAGTGTTCCCCAGGGCTCAGAGCTGGGTCCAGCCCTGTTCAATGTCATTGTCAATGACCTGGATGAAGGCATTGAGTGCACCCTTAGCAAGTTTGCAGGTGGAAGTGTTGATCTGCTGGAGGGTAGGGAGGCTCCTCAAAGGGATCTGAACAGGCTGGACAACTGGGCAGAGTCCAATGGCATGAGGTTTAACACGGCCAAATGCCGGGTCCTGCCCTTGTGGCACAACAACCCTATGCAGTGCTACAGACTAGGAGTGGTCTGTCTAGAAACTTGCCTGGAGGAGAAAGATCTGGGGCTGTTGGTCAACAGCCGACTGAACATGAGCCAGCAGTGTGACCAAGAAAGCCAATGGCATCCTGGCTTGTATCAGAAACGGTGTGACCAGCAGGTCCAGGGAGGTTATTCTCCCTCTGTACTCGGCACTGGTGAGACCGCACCTCGAATACTGTGTTCAGTTCTGGGCTCCTCAGCACAAGAAGGATGTTGAGGCTCTGGAGTGTGCCTAGAGAAGAGCAACGAAGCTGGTGAAGGGGCTGGAGAACAAGTCTGATGAGAAGCGATTGAGGAGCTGGGGTTGTTTAGCCTGGAGAAGAGGAGGCTGAGTGGAGACCTTATTGCTCTCTACAACGACCTGAAAGGAGGTTGTGAAAAGGAGGGTGCTGGTCTCTTCTCCCAAGTGACAGGGAATAGGACAATGGGGAATGGCCTCAAGCTCTGCCAGGGGAGGAAAAAAAATTCATGGAAAGGATCATTGGGCACTGGAAGAGGCTGCCCAAGGAGGTGGTTGAGTCACTGTCCCTGGAGATGTTCAAAAGACAGGTGTATGAGGTTCTGAGGGGCAAGGTTTAGTATTTGATAGGAATGGTTGGACTCAATGATCCTGTGGGTCTTTTCCAACCTAGTGATTCTGTGATTCTATTCAGTTCTATTCTATGCATTCCACCTTATTAATTCAAGGATTATCACCTAACAGACATTTACAGTACTTGTCCTGTGTAATGGAACAAAGCACATCCACATATACCATTGGAATAACTCAACCTTCTGAGCTAAATTTTTGCCGGCTAAATAGCATCAGGGCAGCTAAACAGGCTGAATGCCTGTGGACTTCCACCTGTGCAGGAGAAATCTCCCATATGGCATATAACAGGTGGAAGCAGCTGTGCTCCCTTGTGAAACAGCTCTTCCACCAGAGCAGAATTCCCTGCTAGGAAGGGTGAAAAAGAGATGAACTTGAGAAGAAAAGAATGCAGTGATTCAGAAACTTAGTTCCTTGTAAACATTGTTCCTCTCCTCACCTTTCCCAGGTGTCTTAACTTTGGAAAAAACATTCAATAAAATAAATACGGGTGGAAATACTTTTCTGTATTTTCCAGCAGGATGGGAAAGGGTTTTTTTTGTTGGTGGTTTGGTTTTTTGTTTTTTTCCCAGGAACTGTGATTTTGTGATCTTAACTATTAAAAACTCCCAGAAGATGAGAGAAAGAGTTTTCTTCTGATAACACGGTAGTAACTCACTTGGGAAGCAACATACTGAGACGGTTCATTTTTCCAGGAGCCTCTGTCAGCACTCCTTTTCTCTCTCACCTGTTTTTTACCTAGCTACAATTAATTATGATAAAATTCTGAAGAAAGAAATAAAAAAGGAAGGCAGAGAAAAGGAAATTTTCTTACCTTGCCCTTATATAAAATCTTAGAGATAGGACATACAATGCAAGCTGTTCCAGCACCAAACATCTCCTTTACTCTGTTCTCTTCCAAGGCAACTGTCAGGTCACTCATTGTGATGTATCGCTCAGACACTTTAAATTCTCCCTGCACAAGAAGAATCAACCATAGAAATTGTAAGAAGTTTAAAATTTTTGTTTTCCATGTTGAAACACCTCTAACAGAGCTGTTAGCCTAGTTGCAACCAGTTAAGTTTTGGCTGTGATCTTCTGATGTTTTCAGACCTCTCAGTATCACCTAAGATAGCCTCTAATCAAAAGAAGGACCTGCAATAAAGCTGGTGGTTTGCCAGATACAATGATGGTAACTAAGTGGCACTCCTCTCTGCTTCAGTACATAATATCAATATCATATTAGGGAATAACAGCAGAATTTGTCATGGGTTATGTGACAGAAGAGCAGACTACTGCTAGATTTTGTACAAAAATTAATTAGGAGAGCTTTGCACCCCACCCTTGGACAATTCCTAAGCAAAATACATTCTGTTAATTCCACCTGTAATGCCAAGTAGATGTGATTCATTTATTTAATCTCTGGTGAAAATTCACAATGTAGTCTGCATACAGCTGTCACATACAAATATTAACTGTACTACAGATACGAGTGAAGCAATTCACATTGGACAGTTTTAACACAATAAGTGTTTTCACTTTCTACAAGTGTTGAGGAATGCACAGCAACTGATTGAGAGGATATGTTTAAAACACAATAATAAACATAAAACTTTGAAATTTTTATTTCATGCATTTATGTGGGCTTTGTTGTTCTATCCGACCAAACTAAAGCTTAGACTTTGATTTTATATGCAATATTTTTAACATCACATAGATATTCTTACAACAGCAGAAATCATGATTGACTCTGGACACGAGAGAGAGTCAGGGACATTTTGTAAGCAGAGTTTCAGATGAGTTAGGGAATAGAGGTCAGAAAGAAGAGAACAGCCTTTGTGAGTGTAAAAGATACATAATTGTTCAAGAGGACGGAGGTGAGATTCTGGCATCTCAAACAAGCCTGATAAACTGGGAAAATCTGTCTTGTAAAGAAGATGAGAAACAGACGTGTGCATACACACCTGCACTAGGAGAGTATCAATATGAATAAAGATGCATAAGAGTTCTGTGCAAGTCAACAAGAGGCATAGGTTTGCCACAAAGAAAATGCCTAGCTCTCTTCACTACAAATTAGATTTCAGTGATATAACTGTGAACTGTTTTCCACAATGTCTTTGAGCATCAGGTGGTCAGAAGCTGAGTTAATACCAGGGAGAAAGTATCACACATGCCTGTGCTATTCCTATTACTCATCCCTAGACATAAGCCTTGCCAAAATTAGTAAACAGGACGTTGGGTTTGTGAGCTCTCATCCAAGGAGCAATAAAATCTTTGAATACAGTACAGGCAAAGTGAACAATCAGCTGCCTTTCAAGATCTGAGGCAGTCCCAAGTGTCCGAATAAGTACTTGGGTGGCTGCATTACAGAACTGGAATCTGGAAGCAGACAGATGACTTCAAGATTGTGGCTGGATTTTAGGCTGCATGGTAGTTACGAAAAACAAAGGTGGAAGCATGAGAACTAAGAAGAAGAAACAGAGTGGTGATGACTGAAGTATAGCTGTGGTCATGCATGGTAATTCTTTGTTTTCTTCCTTTAAGTTGCTAGTATCCGTGGATTAATGAGAATTTTCTTGTTAAATACTACACAGAGCTACTTTAACAAGCTCAGTATTGTTCTTTGTAACAGGTGTGGGTATTCTGATGCTGCTGCTAGGAATCTGTGAATTAGCATGCCCTTAATTCCCATTTAGGTTAAGGGATTTGACCAGATCAGGGAAACTTCAAGATATTGAGTACCCCGGCATGCTTACTGTTATCAATGTTATAACATGGTCGTTGAAATCTTTACTGCCAAAGTCAAAACACTCACCCAGTTGCGTGCCAGATCCAAAATGCTTTGTCTTGTCACTCCTGGAAGGATGATGCCATCTAAAGGTGGAGTTGCCAGTTCATTTTCTGTCAAACACAGATGAAACCGAAACATTGGTTGAAAAACAATGAAACAAAAATAATGTTTACCAAAATCACACCAAACATAAAAATTAAAAAGCAGTCCAATGACATCAGAAACATTCCCTAACCATTTATCATAGTTTTATAAGAACAGAAGTTATACAAATTCAATTTCAATAAATTGTTTTTGAGCCTTTGGAACCTTCTGTGTAGACTTCAGTGAGTGGGGAAGAAACATGGTTAATACATTCATAAATACATGGTGAAAGCCTACTAATAGAGTTTATTCTTCAGTGTATTATGGATTCACGTATAACTACCAGGAACCACTGAATGTCCCTGTCTACAAATTCAGAATAGAGAGGCTCAAGGGAAAGCCATCCCAGGGCAGATCATGACTTTCCCTGAACTCCTTTACTTAATTTAGGAGTGTGGTGTTGAGTATACCCGCTTCCTAGTATTAATATGAAACATCTATTTGAAATTTTGAGGCTTATTTACTGAACAAGCAAAGCAGTGGAAACATTGCCAAATGCATCTTGAGAGAAGGCTTCCTTTACGATCTTTTGTCTTAATCAACACATTGTGGTTTTTTCCCCTAATTTTCTTTTTACATAAGAAGAGTAGTCTTAATAAAATTTAAAAAGCACAAAAAAATAAAATTATTCAACTAGTTTGGTTTGTTAGTTTGTTTTTCTGGTTTTCTTTTGAAAAAGAACTTCAGATAAATGTTCATCTACTATAAATAAAAAAATGGTGGATAAATGGTCATCTATACTTGGTAAATACTTAAATTACAACACAGAAGTTTGTATGTAGAGTCAGAGTTAAGCTTTTTCATTTTAAACCATCACTTTCATTTTAAGCCACCACTTACCATACTCAGTGGTTTCTGTTATCAGAGAATACTGAGCATTTACTGTTTCACTGAGCATTTACTGTTTCAGACACCTAGACACTTTTAAGACAGTCTCAAATTTGCACTGTGAAGATATCCATGGTCTCTCAGAAACACTCTTCATATTGTTTTCTAACAATTTTTTTCTTCCCAATGAGAATCCATTATCTTTCTTGATCTTATGAGGGTACTATGCTGCTCATTAAATCCACAGACCATTAAGGTTTTTGATTCAAGGTCTCATAAAAAACCAAGATATGTATCTTCATGTTTTTATTGTTCCTCCTCCTTACCCACAAAATGTCACTGAATCCAGGCCAGTTTGAACCAGACTCTAAGGAAAAGCTGTCTTAAAAATGTTTCTATAGGTCCTGTGAAAACTTGCAGCTGGATAGAAGAGAGAAACATGGTATTTGTCCTTGAACAGAGAGAGCAGGTTGAGCTCAGCTGCTTAATACTCTGCCTTCAACAGTCAGCTAGACAATTCTGCGCACAAACACTGCCTGCCAGCCAGTGTGCATACACAGTTCCAGGCTGACTACCGCATGGACTCTCTCCCACTCTGCAAAAGGGGGCTTTGGGAGCTGGTGTGGGATAGGGAAGATGGACAATAAATAAATAGAACTGTTCACTGAATTTGCTACTCACTGTCCATTCTCTTGGGAAACATCTGTTACTTTTTAATGCAGCCACCCCTGGATTTATTTATTTGGACTAGAAGTTTTTCCTACCTGTGCTTCCATGTTCCTTTTATGAGAATCCACACAGATATAAATAATGGATATAAACTGCCATGACAAAATGTATTAAAATGTTACCCTAGAACTGGCTATATAATCCACTCTGCTTTGATTAAGCAATAGTGCCATTCCTTAACCTATCCCAGACTCTTAAATACAAAAGTGGTCTCTTCTTTCCTATATAGCAGGGAACAATAGCTTTCCTTTTTTTGGAGTCTATGTAGCAACATGCTTAATCATGATGTCTGTCTAGTCCTGATGCACAACTATCAAAACAACAGGACTTAAAAACTTCCCATGAGCCACAGAGCCCATCTGATTCTGAACACTGAAAACCTGATATTCTGCATTTGTGACCCCATCACATGCAAGTGCTCCCATTTCTC
This sequence comes from Piaya cayana, assembly GCA_013389865.1. NCBI lineage: Eukaryota > Metazoa > Chordata > Aves > Cuculiformes > Coccyzidae > Piaya > Piaya cayana. Next base: position 58,908 of record WAAB01023280.1, on the reverse strand, counting down.
TAACAGAAAACTTCAAATAATGCGGATCTTAATTCCAGAGACTGTGACTACACACCAGATAATGTTCTCTGTTTGGTGATTTTGCCACGGATCTTGGGCAGGACCTGCTTAAGCTCAACAACAAGTATTAATTGGTTTGAGCTAGTTTGAAAAGTGGCCAGGCCAAACCATCCGCCAAACTGCACTGAGCAGACAGGACATGGGAGTCTCAAAATGTTTCAAACAGCCTCTCTGTAGAATTTTCTCAAGTATGCATATGATGCCTACCAGCCTGGGGCCACCCAAGGAGCATCTGCTCTCCTGGTATCCGGCAGAGATGATAACGTTATACAACATGGCATGCCAAAAAGCTTTTCTCTATGAACTGATGCCAAACCAGGCTCCATATGACATCAGTCTGTCCTCCTCCAAAGAAACAGACTGTGAGCTCACAGACTCCATTTGCCTTCTGAATTAATTTTATGGACTAGAAGCCTTAAAATATACAGTAGCAGAAAGGGCAGGGAGGCATTTGAAGGAAATTGTCAGAGTTTCTCTTCAGTTGACTACTGTTGTCGTTATAGTAGTAGCACTACCATTCCAGGGTCCCATTACACCAGGTATGGTATAAGCATGCCATAACAACAGAACTCCATCAAAGTGTTCAAAAGGATTCTTAAAAAGAGGTTTTGAATGTTACACACCTTCAATTTTTACACATCTGTACTTATGAACACACAGCAGATAAGATTCCATACCTGGGATGCCTTCAGTACTAGCTGCACTGTAACAATGCTGAGAAATTCACAAGAACATATTCTACAAAACTTGAAATAGATACTAAATGAACTTCTCGGTAAAGGAAAACCCAGGAAACGCTGATTTCACTATTATTAACAGGTGACTTCCTCTACTAGTTTGTTCTGGACCTTTCTGTTTCTTCCTCCTTATTTCTCTCAGGCTTTTTTTTTTTTTTTTTTCTGCTTTTTCTCCCATGCAATCACTCTGCTATCACATCTCTGTCTATTCACTTTCCCCTCCTTGACTTTCTCTTGCCTGCCACCTCATCCACCAGCTGCTCTCCCCTCCATGCTACTGCTACAGCTATAGCAGAAGGTATGATCCTTGTTTTGTTATTAGTCTACTTGTATAATATACCTGTAGAGCACAAGTGATCCTCCACCTATAGAATACTTAAGCAAACTTGCTTGATATTTTACCTAACTGTTCCATACAATCTTTTAACTTACTTATTTCTTAACTTACATCAGCTTTTTAGAAATGGCCACTCTTAATCCCCATTTTAATAACAGCACAAAAATATTAAGTAATACCTGAATGTTATTCACAATTTCCTAACATTAAGGCTAATAGACTCAGATCATTCTTAAGAAACTGAAATTCTGGAAAGTGCACACAGATTTCATAGTCAGCAATCTTCAGGTTGGACATATGCTTAAATTTTAAGGTTTACATAATGCCTAGCCTATATTCTAGGCAGAAGAACAGACATCATTAACAGAAATTATTTTCAATGTTAACAGTTTCTTGAGATTATTACATGCTCTGAAGACACAGGTGGAAGGGACAGTAGAGTGACCAAAATTTTCACTTTGCGAGCATAACCCGTAAACAGTATGTAATGAGTGAAATGTCCAACTCCTATATTTTTGCAGCAGCAGGTATCCACATTTGGTCAATATTGTATGCCTCAACAGAGCAGCGGTGGGCACACAAGAGTAGCACAGAGCATGTAACTTTATTTTACTGGAAATTGAATAGTTTCCTCCCCTAGTCCCTCCTTGATGTTACAAATGAGATATTTTTCCAGGCTCCTCATACTGCCCAAGACAATACGTCATGTTTAGTCACTATGCTATAAGTGAAAATATATAGCAAATGCTTGCAAGAACAACATACTCTCACAGGCAGCACAGCTGTTTTTTAGTCTAGGCTTTATCAAGCTGGGCCTCTGATTGGTTATCCACCTAGGAGCGCAGTTCAGACTTCTCTGCAGTGACCTCCAAAACACACAAAGAATGGCATGTTCCTTTTGATCATGATCTGCAATTTCTACCTCACTCTTTCTGTTAGATCCCTCTCTCAGCTGCAGAATTTGCCTAACAAAACCAAACCACAGCCTCAGTAAGTATCCTTTGTGAAGTGACAGAACATAAAGGCAAACACTTTTTAAACCACAGTTTAAAGCCACAGGCAGGTATGTGATGACACACACTGGCAGTAAATGATTCTCAACCAAAAATGTGATAAAATTATCATTAAGACACCAGGACACAGCAAGTGTTCCGATGATGCTAGTGACATTGTTGTGTGAAGTGGCAGGTTTGCCAGTATACAGTTAGCTTGGGTGGCATGAATTACAAGTTGTTTGCTACTGCCACCTCACAATAGTACTATTCAGTAGTGCACTGGTAATACAGTGATTGGCAGATCTTTGGAACAGTATGGTGCTGCAGCTGGATAATTCCAGCATATTCCTGGTTTAAGTACAATGAGAACATTGAATTCTAATTAAGTCTCCCCTTCAGTGTCCTTCCTCTGGGTAGAATAAGCCAAAATCTATTTTTGTGTTTCTCAAGAGAAGTTATACAAGGCTTGATTTTGGCCATCTAGCTACCCTGACGAATCTACTGCTACTATGCTAGCAGTAATAACAAAATTTCTCATTGTTTAATTTGCCATACTTCACAGACTCTTTCAACACTAAGGGAGTGTTATTCCTCTTCTTACAAAAGTGATAAAGATTTTGAAGAATAATAAGTAATGGAACTGGAGAAGAAAGCCAGGTAGCTGGATTCCCCTTTACCCTAGGCTATACAAAGCACACTGCTGTCCCCACAGAGTGCTGCCTCTATAATACAGCTGAGCAATGTCAGAAAAATGTCAAATTTTTAAGGGTATTCATGGCACTATAATGAAATCAGAGTCCGAACACTGCATCTGTGCCACGCAAAAATTCAGTAACACTTAATTTTCATGGAGGGCCAGCACTCATGGATGTCAGGAGGTATCCTTTTCTTCACTTGCCTATACATTGGGTTAATCCTCTAAGGATTCAGGGCTATGCAGTCTTCCAAACCAATTCTTAGGTGCAGCTATCACTTCTCAAGCACTGAACACTTGCATTCCCAATAGTTGATTTCGAGATGCCTAAATATATGGCTGCTCATTAACTGGATACTTTTCTAATCAGCACATACATTGCTCAACGATGGTTACAAAGAGGTAAAAATGGTTTCAAGAGTGACAGTATACCTTTAAAGCATTATTTGAGCATTACTGATGTGGAATGCTAACTGTCTTGTTTCTCTCTCTCTCTGTCCACTGAATAGAACTTCAAATTCTTCAAAGAAAGAACCAAATTCTTCATCCACTGGGTGCTAGAATACTTCTAATTATGTTTCAAGAACATTTAATTTGCCAGAAAGTGATCATGGGAACCATTCATACTGAAAGCCAGACTTTGAAGAGTTACAGAGTCACAAGTTCTCCTTTGTATGTCTGTGCTGTTTCTGACCCAATGCTTCCTTCAAGATCAAGCATGCTGCTAGACTTTACTGTAAACCTGCAGTATGACCTTGTGTTTTGCTAGACAGTACCCTTCTGAGCACATAGACTGGCCCAACAGCTAAGTGTATCATCAGTTGGTAGTACTCACTGCTGCTCCCGTATCATAGAATCACAGAATCATAGAATCGTGGAATCACAGAATTGTGGAATCATGGAATCATAGAATAGTTTGGGTTGGAAGGGACCTTAAAAATCATCTAGTTCCAAACCCACTGCCATGGGCAGGGAAATGTCCCACTAGATCAGGCTGCCCAAGGCCCCATCCAGCCTGGCCCTGAACACCTCCAGGGATGGGGCAGCCAGAACTTCCCTGGACAATCTATGTCAGTGCCTCACCACTCTCATTGTGAAGAAATTCTTTGTTATATTTACTTTAAATCTGCCCCTCTCCAGTTTATACCCATTGCCCTCAGTCCTATCACTACAAGCCTTTGTAAATATTCCCTCCCCAGCTTTCTTGTAGGCCTCCTTCAGGTACTGGAAGGTCACTATAAGGTCTCCTCAGAGCGTTCTCTTCTCCAGGCTGAACAACCCCAACTCTCTCAGCCTGTCCTCGTGTGGGAGGTGCTCCAGCCCTCTGATCATCCTTGTAGCCCTCCTCTGGACCTGTTCCAACAGCTCCATGTCCTTCTTACATTGAATCTCCTCTTTCACAATGGTATAACTATCAACTACCAGTTTTCAGAAGAGAATAGACATTTCCTTGTTAAATAATTTTCATTTAAATGTTTATGATCTGCACTCTAACAAACATTTTGTGGATTACAATCCCAACTGTAACTTTGTAACTCTGTTAAAGTTTTCATGTTTTGTGTTACTATACCTCCATCTTCATTTATCCAGTAGAGAAACAGATTCATCGTTCCAACTTCAGTTATTTGGTGATCGTCTCCATAAAGCCACAAAACCTGCTGGCAGCCAAACTCCAGGGCTTCTTGCTGGGCATAAAGAGAAGAACTATAATTCCTTTCAGAGGGAAAAAAAAAAAAAAAAGAAAGAAAGGGCAAAACAGTTATGAGTATCTGGTTGAGTATTTTCGCATTTCTACTCAAAGTTTTGTGCTCCACTACCTCATGACTAGGTGCTCTCCACAGGCACCCTGCTTGCCCCTAGAATGGTTTCATTGGAAGTACTGAACCAATGCTTTACCAGATAATTTGCATCAACAACCTAAAAACTATGAACAGCATCAATAGCTCAAACATATCTATGCAAATTGTCTTAAAAATACCTCTTGTTCCACTTTCTGGACAATCTAGTCATTGCAGTTAGACACCTCAGGAAAGCATTTATATTTATTTAGCAGTTGCTATCCTGGAGAGAGAGTAATAACTCCCATCCAGCTCATGGTTCTAAAAAGAACAAAACAAAAACTATCTACCTTATCTCATTTATGTCAGACGAACCTCTTGGAACACAAAAATCACCAGAAGCAAGTCACTTCTTTTCTAGTAAAAGACTATCATAAAATAAGTAGCTTCAGAAGCTGCAGATGGGCCTTGATGAATTCCATATACTTGAGAAGCAGCTCTTTTCCTAAAATGCTGCTTACAGAGTGAACCTGACTGAACACTACCTGTTTACTCTGTAACTGCTCTGAGGCAGGGGCAGAAATCCCTTTTGCTTTTGATGTTCAATAACCAACATGACCCTAAGTCAGCTTCTCCAAAGTGCTGACCACATTGGAGTTAATTTCAAACCTCTGGGCCCAAATCAAGTCAGTAATGACTCCAGACTTTTTTTTTTTACCCACAGCTCATGTATGAAGGATTCAAAGGAAATAATTCATATATTTTTAAAACTAAGCAAAAACTCAGAAAAAGTTCTCAGAACATCAGACTGAATGAAGGAAAGCTGTTTTTTTGCCTGGTGATTTCTACCAGCTCAGCTGAGATTACTTGACAACTACTAATTTTCAGCCTCGAAAATAAACTCACACATAGAGACAAATGATGATCTTAAAGGTCTCATCCAACTTAAATGATTCACTTACTTAGACACATCCAAGTTGCTTGCTCCAGTCAAATCCCAAGCAGTTTCACTCTACAAGTCAAGTACTTGGATACCGACAATTACGTGTTTACCTAACTGGTGCTTTGGCCTAGTTCAGCAGAGAACTGGCAGATTATAGTCAAGTCAATGCAGATAATTGTCTCACACTTTCCCTGAAACACTCATACTCCCATGGCTAACTGCAGATGGCTTGTCAGGACAGGCTGCCAAGGAAGGAGGTCAGCAGTCTGTGCCACTCACTGCCCAGTTGGCAGCAGGCTGATATACTGAACGACGCATCACAGAAGCAATACCTTTAGCGTCAAATTCTGCAAGGGGTACAGCCAAAGTATTGCATGCACACCTTCCAGGTCCAGTTTATCAGCTTGAAATCATGAAAAAATTGCATCTGCAAATAATCCACTTTGCTATATTATATGCATCTGAATTGTATAAATAATATTTGCAAAGTACAATTTTGAAATCTTAGTTATAGTACCTTATTTGCTTAACTGCTTTATATAATGCCTCTGCTTCCACTGGATTAGACACTTCACCAAATACCCTTTGTGACCTATATAGAAGATGCAGAATTAAGTTTTCTTACCCTCCCAGTTTGCAGTCCCCCGTTCCTCCTTTCCAGGCTCTTACATATTTTGGATCTGCCCATAAGGATATTGGATTAAATCTTCCACTTGCAAAGTAAGGGCCCACAGGGCTCAGTATGACATACAGTAGGGCTTTAGTTGGCTTCTTCACTCCAAGGGAAGGCTGAAAATAAGCAATGTAAACAAAACAGAAGTTACTGAGATAAAATATTCATATAATATTGTGCCAACAATATATAAATAGTATAATAACATCCTAAATATAAAATATTATATGATAAATATAATTCATATAATGTTTATACTAAGATTAAATGCTTATATAACTTCCCTATCCAAGAAATACAACAATCCCGATTTTATATACTGTCACCATTCATTTACAGCTGTTTCATTTAATTTAGATATTATTCTAATCTCAAACCGTTTCAAGCTTCTCAGAATTCAGAATTTATCTTAACAAGTTACTATATAATTATACGAATTAATCACAGCAGAAGTCTACACAGCTTTCTTTGGGGAAGGAGTGGCTATGACCACTGCTAGCAATAACAACAGTGGAGGAAACAGTCAGCTGCATTAGTTATGAGAAACAGACAATGCCACTTAGAAGTGGCAGGGGTAGTGTTGAATGCTGGTTTGTGAATGGCTGTGTGACAAGTTAAAATGGTTTGTCTGCTGGAAATGGTTCACACGAGCACAGGAAGCAACCCAGAATATGTGTCCTCCCTTGCCCCTCTCCCCAGCTCTCCTCACTGAGAGATTGCACTTTAGAGTCATCAATACTTGAAGGCAGAGATGAGAATCCTGGCTCTGGTTAAAGTCTGAATCCTGCGGCAGGATACTGAGCTTAACTATATATTTATTTGCAAAGTTCTGTACTGAACACAGAATCACAGAAGGACTGAGATTGGAAGGCAACTTTGGAGATCACCTTGTCCATAGCCCCTGCTCAAGCAGGGCTAAATACAACTGGTTGCCCATGATCCTAAAGATCTTCTATGTAACTGAATGAATTACTATTTTCTCTCCATTCAGAGAAACCAGTCTTGTAAAAAGAACAAGTTCAGCCTTGGTTTCTGAGATTAGGTCTCCACTGAAAAAAAAGTTACTGAACTTAAATCCTCAGGATCAAATGTCTAAGCAAAACACTTGCTCAATGCACATGAAGCTCAATTGGGAGGTGGGAGGGGAAAATCACAGGATAATAATGGAACTACTGGAAAATTCAAATAAGTCTTCCTCAGGTTCTGATAGGTTATTTTGTTTTCTGACTACTTTACTCCTTCTGCAAAACTTTTAACTGGATCAACTAAATGCGATCTTGATATTCCAGCCCTGTTCAATGTCTTCATCAATGACCTGGATGAAGGCATTGAGTGCACCCTTAGTAAGTTTGCAGATGACACTAAGCTGGGTGGAAGTGTCGATCTGCTGGAGGGAAGGAAGGCCCTGCAAAGGGATCTGGACAGACTGGACCGCTGGGCAGAGTCC
>WAAB01023280.1:0-50748 GCA_013389865.1 Piaya cayana | reverse complement strand
ATTCTGTGATTTTTCCTGATTTTTACATAATCATCCAAAAGACTGTGCTGACTAGGTTTCCTAATGGTGCTGATTCATAAAACACTAGCAGGACATGCAATGTGGAGACAATATATGCAATTACGGAAAGGCCAGATGTCTTGACAAACACAAAGCAAAGCTCAAAAAAAAAAAAAANAAAAAAAAAAAAAAAAGAATTTCCAAAAATAGGGGGGGGAAAATAACTTTTTAATATTAATACTTTACAGTCACGAGTGGAAATCCTTCCATCTGAAAATCTGCAACTTGTTTGCAAGCATTAAATTAATGGCATTCTAGAAGACACGTGGAATGTACAACGGTTATGTGTGGTATTACTTACAGATGTGGATATTGCAGAGGAGTAACTTGCCTAGTGGGGAACCATACATTCTTTAGCTTCTTTGTCCTGTGCTCTACCATTTAAATTGCCTCTCTTTTCACTACTAAAAAAAGTTTTAACTAAATTAAACTCCCTGTTTCTAATTCCCTTTATAAATACTATAGGCTTGACTCACATCCACACGAAGCTCACAAAGTATACACTAATACGTAGTTGCTAAAGAGGTCAGATTTATCTGTGTTCAAGAACAAATTGACACAAGTTGCTGCTATAAGTTCTGTTAAAGGCCTCTCTCAGAAGAGCCACCTTAACATACTGGGATCTCCCAAAATCCCAGTGCTAAGGTCAGGATGGAGGTATGAGATGAAATCTCAAAATGTACACAGAAAATTTCTGTTCCCTCACATTTTTTCTGGATTATTAGTATTTTCATGGCATGCATTAAGTTCACAAATAACTATCCTGGTAGTACAAAACGAAAGTTAATCTAAATTTTGCCATTTCCACTCAGAACAGTTAATTCGGTTTGCTTTCTGTGATCTGATCCGAGGTAGCCACTAGGTGGTGGTGTGGTCAACATAAAATTGTGAAGTGGAACCACAGTTACTAACTCAGAAGTAAAACCAAAAAAGCAAGTTACCCCTGAAAGGTAATACTGTTGTCTAGTGACTGCCGCGTATTTCTCTGTATGGATGGAGGGGTTTGCCCTGTGATTAAATACACAAAAGTTAAGAGGGGAAAAAAAACAACCTGTGTCACACCTCAGTTCCAATTAAGGTAGGACGGATGTACAGGCTGGCAGAGGTTGAGTATGGGACCCACTCCTTTTCCACTTCCACAAGCTTCCGGATGCACTCTAACAGCTCATTCTGGTCAAAACACTGCAAAGGAAAGCAAAGGGAGAAAAGAAAATGGATAGTTACAGTCTCAATACTCTGTGGACTTCATAGATCCATACGCTAAGAATACTTTGTCAGGATATGTAACAGTGACAGTCCATAGAGGTTCACAGGACTACATCATCTTCCTTGGGTTCATTTCTTATAGAGTACAAGATCCCATGGCTTTTGCCACAACTTGTGCCCAGGTGGCCAAGAAGGCCAATGGCATCCTGGCTTGTATCAGAAACGGTGTGACCAGCAGGTCCAGGGAGGTTATTCTCCCTCTACTCGGCACTGGTGAGACCGCACCTCGAATACTGTGTGCAGTTCTGGGCTCCTCACCACAAGAAGGATGTTGAGGCTCTGGAGCGAGTCCAGAGGAGAGCAGCNTTAAGGCACGGGTAGACGAGGCACTGAGGGGCATGGTTTAGTGTTTGATAGGAATGGTTGGACTCGATTATCTCTTCCAGCCTGGTGATTCTATGATTCTATGAACTTCATCAGATGCCTGCATGTGAATACCTGCAGAACAGTGCTCATCCCTCAGAAATAGACTGAGGCAGCAGGGAAACAACAAAGAAGCAGAACACTGCTGTGTTTTAAAGAAAAAATGCATTTTAAACAGTTCACTGAATAAGAGCTCTTAATGAAGTTTAACTAAACTGTTTAAGAGCTGAGTGTCTGGTAAAGTTGTGCTACTGTAAAGTTCCAAAGATCTGTATCCTGAAAACGAAAATACACTCTGACTTAAGTAGAATGAGATTCATTGGATACATACTGGCAGAGTTGCTCGTCTTGCTGATCGTGCCATCCTGTCCATGTTGAGGGTTGGCCGGAACAGGCGGATTTTGCCATCCACTCCTCGATAAGCCTTCATTCCTTCAAACAACTACCAAGCCAAAGAGGAGGGAAAAGAAATCAAATACTAATTGAGATATGTTATCCCATGATGATCTGTGCAAAAGCAGAACACACTCTTTGGAAATAAAAGAACGTCACTTTCCTGCTCATTGTACTCAAAGCATAAATGCTAACTAGTTAATACTTGGAACACACTCCTGTGAGGCAGTATTATGAAATTCATATTGCAAAGACAACCTGCCTATGCTTCAGATATACTTCTCTCTCAGGGGACTTACTGATAACTATCTTTTTCTTTTGTAATTTGGTTACAACAATTAAAATTTGTAGCATGTGTTTGACTTAACTGTTCCCTCACACCCTGAGGCTAAGCCAGAAGAGTATTCTCCTTTACAGAAAAGATCTAGAGAATTTGATTATGTATGTTAATAATTTTTAGGGCTCTGTCCAAATTGCATTTTGGTAGGAAGCACAGAATAGTGTGATTAAGGGAACTGTTGCAGTTCTTGCTGCAGTCATAGCAAAGTCTTGATCACTTATTTCCCATGTACCCCGAGGGGAAGGGGGCTTAGCTAGCATGAGAGACAGATGCATTAGCCTTACACTAGAGGAAGAATCCATAAAAATGTTTTATCTATGCTTTACAGGAAATTTAAATTAGTCATAATCATCCCGCCAAACTGTAGAATCTGGAAGATGTGTTGACAATCAGATTACTAGAAACCCTTATCCCACCAGTGCCCTCCCAGCAGAATGTTCTACTGCATCTCGTTACCATAGCACATGCCCACCAAATATCCATAGCTATTTTCAGTTACAGATTGATAACTTGTAGTTATAGACAGAAAACACATGTATTGTTTAAGCTCACATTAATTCCTACATGTATAAAGCTGCTACTTCAATTAAGTACTAAAGGATCATTAATGCTAACAGACAAGAGTCCAGAATATTAGAATTTGTTTTCTAAAGCATTTCTTTGCACATTAAATTGCAGTGTAAGTTCTATGAATTTAACCACATCACTGCTGTCAGTATCCTCACATTTCTACTCCCGACTGTTCCACAAAAAAACATCTGGAAGTACATTCTGTGTGGTTGGAAGTCTATATATGCAGGAGTTTTACGCAGAAAAAAAGAATCCTGTGTTTGTGTATAAGTAATTCTAGTGGAATACACAAGGTTTCATTATTATTAAATTTTGTATAATTTTCACATAAGGATCAATGAAATGCAATGTTTAAAAAGCTTTTGTACAATCCTGTGACAGAGCTAGGTCCTTTCACATGACAAATTTTAATTGGGTTGTAACTGGGTAGCAGGAATCCCAGCAATCTTCCTTAGGCGTTATGCCAGCTATGTAGCAGAACTAGAATTAGAATCCAGAACATTTTGCCTTCAAAATTTATCTTATTCCTATGACAATGTCAACTTTATTAAAAGCTTTGTATGCATTTTTGAAAACGAAACTCTTCCTAGGACAGACATTGTAACTACAAGTAAAAAAAAAAAGATGGCATAGCTGATGGTATGCTTGATAATTTGATACATATTTTGTCAGGCCAGTTACTAACTAATACCACATTTCTGTAACGCTACTTTCTTATCACAGAATACTTGTCTCCCCCCACCCTTCTCCCAAACATATTCACAGAACTTTTAATGAGAGGGAAGAGGAAGGAATGTTACTACTAAAATTTGATCAATGGTTTGAGAGTAGTAAGAATCACATATTTACTGAAACACAAGGCCTTCTCAAGCTGTTAAATCTTTTTCTCCAAAAAGAAATACTTGTAACCTTCCAGAGCTCAGTGAAACCTTTCACTTATTACAAACGGAGACAGTGATGTGTTCCAGAAATGCTCAACTTGAATAAAAGCAACTGCTGTGGTTGCTTGATGGTTGGTTGCTATAGTGGTGTACAAACAATACTAGCTGACATCTGTACATCACAGGAGCTGGATCTGGAGTGCAGCAGATCCAGACTATCACACTGCATCATGAAGGGCAAGGAGAAAGGGGAGGGAATGCCAAATTCATCATTTTTACTATACCCACTGTGTATTCATTGAGCCACAGCATTGGCACCAGATTCTCCTCTGTCTGTCCTCTTGGCTAGAGGAAACGTGATGCAATAAGGGTAAAAGAATAAAAAAATGGGGAAAAAAAATAAGAGCATGTTCATATTAGCAATGATTTCAGACTGGGCCAGAGGCCGAGCATTAAAGCAATATGCTACTAAGAGTGAAATACAGATTTGGGACTCCAGCGTGGTTTCTTACATCTTGGGCAGATCAAGAGCTGCAGTCTTAGTCACCAGGACTTTTTTTTGCACAGGACCTTTGGAGGCTTAGTGACTAGACTGGGAAAAAAAGGGCAAAGACAATAAAAATGGTGAAGGCAGGAGCTGAAGGACAACAAATAGGGAAAGGCTTGATCCTTCCCTTATATTAATGGTTAAAATTAAAAAATAAAAAAAATAATTAAAAAAAAATAAAAGAAGCACAAACAACTCCACTAACTTCAGTGGAGACACTGCCACCTACCCAGAAGTGGGAGGAGAAGCAGGCATACATGCGTTTCAGCATGTGTGCCCTACTGAGGCTCTCACACAGATGTGAGTAAGGCCAAAGCTGCTCTGGAGACACAAAAGGCAATTTTAAACATTAAGCAGCTAAGCACAGAAACTGTTAACCACGCTGGTTTCCGATTTAACATTTCACTTTCTGAAGTTCCTTGTATGCTAGATGCCTTAGATCTAGTAAGGAGCTCTCCAGACTTCTTGGAAGTCACAAACATCAGTCTAGTCTGTCCTGCAATCCAAGCTGCAAACCTTTAAAACGGCCTAAAGTAACTTCCACAAAATGCATGTTCAGTCCCCAAATTAATGCTGCTCTGGGAATCTCATATGGTCTTATTCTGTGCTTCACTAGGTTACATCAGAGACAGCACTTGGACCAATCCACCTTCAGTGGACTAGAATGCTTTCTCAAATGAATTTGTTACCACACAAAAAAGGGCTCACCTTCACTAGGCTGGCAAGTTAAGTGAGCTGGAATCCACAGACCAGAGCTGCTTCTGAATTATACCAACATAAACATAACCCTGTTGTAAATAATAGAATTATTCTGGGAGAACACCACTTAACAAAACAAAATATAACTCAGTACTAATAAACTTAAGACAGTCATAATCCTTGTACTCCAAAGCTATGGCTTCATGAGCTAATAAAAAAAAATAGCAGTTTCCAAATCAATTCAGTACTCACTTCTACAGCATAATGCAGAGATGAGGAGGCTGGATGCAATGAAAGGTTCTCAAATGGCTTAATATAAGGTTTCTCCCATCCTGAAGCCAAGGACCATTCAACTGTCAGCATATTATCAGTGAACACAGTTCCAAATACTAAGCCACTGGGGTCTGGTTTTTCCTTGAAAGTTGTAGACGGAGTGATAATCAAGTCTGAAGCCTGAAGAAACATGAAGACAAGAATGAAGTGTATGAAAATAATTAAGTCAGACTGATTTAAAAATAAATCTGCATCAGGGAATGCGGACAAATGCAGTATTTTATCTCCAAGGACATTTAATGACAGAATGGCTAAAGGTAGCTACCTCTAAAAGTTATGCACATGAACATACAGTGCTGCTTATACCAGAAGCAGCTACATATTTTGAAATACTGTTAAGTGGAAGAAGGAGTAAAAGGTGTAAAATGAAAAATTAGCAGGTGAAAATTACTTTGACATTGAGAGTAACATGTTCCAGAAACATCCAACTGCTGTAGCTCAGAACATAAGCTGATCATCACTTATTAATTAATTATCATAACTTATTATTTAATTAATAAATCCTCCTCACAACTAAGCAGATATTTTACACTGATATTCCTTTAAAGCATAAAACCAGTGTGAGAGATCAGAGCCAGCAGACAAGCAAATTACTTGGGTCACACTAGTTTGTTCTTTCACATTCATATATTTCTAGAAAGACACTAGAAAGTTTAGCAGAGAAGGCTGAATGTTTCTTTGCATGATACACTGTAGAGACTTCCTCTTACAAGCTCTGACTAGCTGCAGAAATGCAGTACAGTTATTTGTACTGTGTTTGGCTGAGAAAGAGTTAATTTTCTTTATAGTAGCTCATCCAGTGTGAATCATCCTAAAGAACAGCAGAGGAAGAAGGAAAGCAGAACCTCTGACCTGTCACTCTCCTTTTATACGCACACAGGGGCTAAACAAGCAGAGAGATCTATGAAGTGGGCAGTCTTGATTCGCCCTCTCCTTTCCCTTTCTGTGCCATCTGAGCATTTAAACAGTTCAGGCTATTGTTGAAATGATTTGTATGTGCACTAAAAAGGCAGTTCTACAAGAGATTATCACTGACTGACTTTTCAGACTAGGCACACATTTGCTAAATAAGAAAAATTAGACTTAAGGTTTTGAAAAAAACCATATACATCCCTGTCCCTGTAAACAACCTGATTTTCAAGATGTCTTAAATGAACAACAGCTTGTTTTTTATTGACTGGTTGGTTTTGATTTGCTGTTTGTGTTGGTTGGGTTGGTTTTTTTTGTTTGATTTTGGTTTTTTTTTTTTGCCTAATGGCTTAGATATGAAATTAACTTAGAGCTGGAGCACATCAATAGCTAAAAGTTTGTTTCAAATAATCTCCAATTATAGGCCTTTTCTAGATATTACAGTGCATTAGTCTGGTTGAACTAATACATAATCTGATGAAACAGCAACTACTGTTATTAACTCTTTAGAGTACCCTTTATCTTGCTGACAGTGAACGCACCAATGGGAAAAGCACTACTTAATGATATCCTGAAAATAAAAATGTATTTCACCTGACAACCTCTTATCATGTGCTTTGGGGAAAAAAAAAAGATATCACAGAAGAACGGGGTTCAAAATAAAAATCCACAAATCCACAATGCAAGGCTCATCTCAGGAAATGCAAGACTCCTTATGGAGGAGCAGGATGTCAATGGGTCTTAAGCAAGAATGTAGAACACGGTTGTATCCCTGTCTTTATGTCTGGGCAGGATCACAGCTTTTAAAGAACTGACAGTGGTACGGACAGCTCTCCCTGAAGTCAATGCTTCTGTCTCATCTCAGGTCATTTTTAAGGTAGTTATCTTTACAATAAACTGGCCTAGGGACTACAATTATCACATGGAGTCTCATCCCACCCCCACCCCCCCCAATCTCATCAGTGTGAAGATTATTGCTTTTATGCCTCAGTTTGACACTTTGTAGTAGCACACCTAGCTGAAAGGCTATAAAACAGTTTACGAGGCTCACTGGGGTTAATTTTAAGCTGGTTTTTCTCACAGGCCCACAAGCATATGTAGAAGGAGCAGTGAGCTGCAGCCACAAGTGAAGAAACATGCACACTTGAGAGCATTTGGGCTTTCTCTGATCCAGTTTTGCCACCAAGATATTCCTCTAGATTTGGAGACCTTGGGTTCAAGAGAGCCTTAAACAGAATCTCTGTCATGTGAATGATAATTTTATAAAACTATGCAAATCAAAGACAAGCACACCGTTATGTTCTAACAGTTAACAGAAAGAGGCTCCAAGATCCAGAGTCACTCCTATGCCAGCTCATTAGAGACAAGAGGTGGGCCAAATACTCACCCTTGCAAGTTCAATAAAATAGGTCACACGGCAGTGCCTGTGGCTATGAGTAAGTAGCCTGTGCTGCTTAGGGTTAGGAACCTTCTGCAGTCACAAACAGAAATCACTGAACTAGATTTCAGGTTGAGTCACTTGAAGGCAGAAAGTCTAGAGAACCAGGCAGCTATGATGATTATTTAGAAAGGAAGCAAATAGTTTCTGGACCACAGAACTTCCTGGAGCTGCACACTCCAAACAAGCAGCCTTCAGGCTGTTTCTCGCCTTCTTCAGCATTTAGAGAAACCAGCTTTCATTCAGTCATTTTGCAAACATCTGACGCAAGAATATTAGGTATGACACTTCATTCATAAGGCTTCTTTCAAACAGTAGGAGCACCCCACAGAAAATCTCAGTTATAGGCTAAATTGCACAGACTAGTAGGAAAACAATCGTTAAATAGGCAAAAAGGCAGTTCTCCTGATCCTTATAATCCTGTTAAATTCTCAGAGGGTGCACTTAAGATTTTTTTGCCATTACTTTGAGATCCTTTAAGGTTCTTCCCCTTTATTAATTCTATTGTATTTTTCTCCCTCTTTTCATCAGAGAGTAGTGCAAGTTAATAGTGCGCAAAACCACCTGAATCTTTCTGAATCACAGTGGGTTTTTAATGTCTAGATACCATCAAGTGCCAAAATACATTCAGTGGCAGGGGAGGTGAGGGGAACTGTAGAACCCATCGTTGGAGTACTCTCTCCCACAGTGTGGCCTGCAGCATGAAGTATTGGCAGCACACCGAAACCCATTCTAGGACCCTACATAACACCTTATGTGGCCCACAGACCCTTTTGGCTTGACTTGCCCCAAAGTCCTGCCCCAGCATTTTGTGGTGCTGTTCAAACAGCACCAGCAGGAGAGAAACCAGACACTTGAAAGAACCCACACAAAGAAAGTACAGTAGGGCCAGGTGACTAATAACAGAAGTACTGATTAAATATCAGTGCCTATTACTTTAATACCACTCACTGAAAAATTATTGCAGTGTTACCATGGGATCACCTATGACCTTTATAAATGGCAATTTATTTCTTTCCTTTGTCAGGAGCTCTGAAAGCAGCATTAAGGATGCATTAGGGATTGGCACTAACACCCATCCATAACTTCACTGTTTTTACTGCCAATACAAAGGGTAATTTTTCAGCTAGGTTTGTGTTTTTCTTGCTCTGTTTATCAATATGCTCTCCAGCACTTTCTGAGCTGTTGCCTAATAAAACCATTAAACTGGAAGGAAAACCAGTAAATGCGGGGATGATAAGGGAGATAAAGAAATAAACAGATGTGGTGCACCATCAATTCAGTGCAGTTATTTGGTCCCCACTGCTTAAAGTATAACAACAAAGGTGTAGTTCCAACCCTGCAAACTCTGCAGGTCACAGAAGTACAGTATGTACAAGACAGATATGCCTAGGTCCTAGATAAGGGACTCTGGTGAGAAATAGGAAGAACCATACTGCCCTGCCTGTAGTAGGCAAAAGCAAGTGGTGGGGTACCCAACTTGATACCACTGGCTTCCAGGGCTCATATATCAGCACTCCACGTACCAAACCCACTTTTTTGAATAGCCCTTCATCTGAAAAGTGCTCGCTGATTCCAATGTAACTGCTTCCAGGGTGAAGCTTTACCCAGCTCAAGTAAAGAAGATACATTGTGACTTCCTGAAGCTAAAATTCACCATTTGATCAAAACAGATCTTGTCAATTATGAGTTAGTTCAAATTAAAAGTGACATGCTGGTCAGTGTCAATTTTAACCAAAGCTGTAGCAAGACATTCTGGTGCCTCTAGCCAAGATGTCAGTTTAATGCTTATTCTACCCAGCCTCTGCAAAAACCTCAAGTGGATTTGGAGCTGACAGCAGCCTCTGGCCCGAGCTGTTACTCCCATTACTTCATTCCTACCTTATTTACCCTAGTGAGCTGACTCAGGTAGGTGCGGATGGCAAATGCATATTTTATCATACTCTTTCCATCAAGATTTGCCAATGCCTTCCTGAATGACCCTCAGCTGCAGTTATTCTCATAGCACTGAAACTAATAGACCATAAGCAGTAGGTTGGGCAGCTGTAACAGGTGTAATTCATTTGACATACCCAAATTTTTCTAAACACTGTGCTGGGCCAAGTATTTCTATCACTTCAGTAAAAACAGAACTGGCAAGCCTCAGCTGTGACACAGCTTACAAGTTACCTAACTACAACAGCAAGTTTCAGCAGAGATCCTCAAGACATTAGCATTCACTCAGTATGACTGACAGTAATCTAATCTGATAAAATAAGTAACCTCCCTGACTTCTCATCAAGGTGATTCATGCAAGATGACAAAGCAACTGCAATTGTTATTTTTTATTACTTATGCTGAGTTTGTAAGCATATCCTAGGAAAGATCAGGGCCTTCCGATGCAATAACATACAGAAGTTTAGACAAAATGGAATAGTTTGCTTTGCTCTTGAGAACAACAAAGTGTGATTGCAATAGCAGGGCAGGTTTTGAGAAGGAGACAGATTACAAGGAGTGTCAGGAACTACTGTAAAAGGGAAAGACAACAAAACTTATCCGGGGGAGCTGAAGACAAAGAAGGCTGAGACTAGACAGAAGGGCTTTGAGGAGGACCTCAGGGATGAGGATATAGTTTTCCTGCTGTTCATTCGTTATACCTGTGGCACTCCCATCATTGTTTTTGGATCCTCCCCCCAACACACCTCTCTATCTCGGGAAGCCATTATTTCTGCTGGCGCAGCTACTTTCTCCCCACAACACCTTCTGCCTGGCCTCCTGAATGTCCTGTATGACAGACTGAGAGAATATATTTGCACTGCAAAAGATACGTGGTGGTGAGCAACTAGGCTGAAGATACTGACTAGCCTGAAGAAAGTGGCTTGTTAATTCATCTTTGGAAGTTGAAACCCTCTCTTCTCTCAAACATTTTATTTCAGACTTACAGCCAATGAGCCAGCTACAACCTTTCTCCTGCATTTCACTCAGCTACATTGCTTTCCAGATGTTGAGCTGCAGCTGACAGAGGATTTCTTCCATGTTCTTGATAAACTGGGCAGTAATCTTAGCTGGCTGGAGAAGCTCATCCCTTAGATACCCCAGCCCAGTAGCCTCATATAGCAGGGTTCAGGCTACTGTATGTTGCACATAATTGCTCCTGCACAGCATCTACTACAAGAAGCCAACAGGGAATTGCAACCCAGTCCAGGAAGAGCATTCACCACTTGGGCCAAGTTTCCATAGGCAGACATCATGAATCATGCTTAACAGCTACTACTGCACATGCAAAAAAAGGTTTGTGCCGAACTACTACCAAACTCTGAGAGGAATCAGGATTGACATGCCAACTCCTCCATCAGTAGCTTCAGAGCAGACAGCAGCAGTGTTAGGTTGTGCAACTAAAAAGTAGGAAAAGGTTATGGAGGCTGTATGATGTTAAGGCAGTTGGTACTTTTCCCCTTCATTAGGACAGAATAAGCAATCACATGTTCTGCCTATTCCTAACCCCTGCCTTAGGAACAGAAATGCTCAGTACTGCTCCAGTAGATGAAACCAACTTCAATCACTTCTAGCAGGTGTTAATATTTGTCTAGTCTGTCTGTCTTGCTACCTCTCAGCTCCATCTGCTAAGCATTAGTGACACCACAGCAGCATCAACTGGAGTGAAAAGGAAGAGATTTATGTGCTGCAGGTCCTGGATAAACCAAGGTCTGTGGGTTTGTTTTTCTCATTTCCACCTTCTTTGGAAAATACTACTAATTTTCTGGTGCAGAGACCATTATTTTTGCTATAAGGCTGAGCCCTGTATCACTCTGATCACAACAATAAAGTCTACAGTAGAAACAATAAGAACAATAAAAGTTCTATGAACTTAAAACAGAAAAGACAGTTACATAAATTCTTAGAACTCTATTGCTAGCTTGTAAGTAAAACAAGTAATGTTGTTATAAACTATCCCATAATCCCTTTATCATCATTACTATTTTAAACTTACGGCAGAGCCTGAGGCTTGATAACAGAAAGTGTGCCAAGATATAACAAGATCTGAGTAGGAAGAAAGCCCTAATCATCCTACCATTATAGAAAAAAAAACTGAGAGAGAAAACATAATAGAATATCTTCTGCAACCCCAGGGAGAATACCCAGACATCTTTCAACATAAAGCTTCCCTGAGACTTCATCTATGTTAGCACATGTAATTGGACTGGGGCCTGGAATGATTGTGTCACGTTGACTGTGTGCTGGGTAATAAACCACAGAACAAATGACAAAGAAAAAGGGAGCCAAGGCTCTGAATCAGTTGTGAATCAATCATGGGAGCAACACAAAACATGGCTGGAAGGACTTTGTCTAGTCCATCCTCTATAAGGCATCCACCTAAACTATTCGTAACAGATACTTATCAAATTTTATCAACCCAAGAATGAGTTTCTGCCACACTTTGCAAGCAATAAGAAGAAAAGGAGAAGGCCAGAACATATCGCCGGTTTCTTTAACCTTTCCCCTGACCAGACAGGTACTCCAGCTCTGATGCAGAAATATTTGATTTGGAGTAGTTGGCAGGGAAGTAAATGTGCTCTAACAAGACAACAGATAACAAGTTGGAATTGACGAACTTCTTGTCTCAGAGTACATAAAGGGCATGTAGGATAAGCAGCACCACTCAAAACACAGTCTGAAGCACCCAAAATGCACCAGAAGGGAAATGAAGATCTTGGAAAGCTACACTTGGCTAAAGTGTAGAGAGAGCATTGAAGAAACCAATCTTGCCATATAAAACACTCAACGAAATGGGAAATGCATATTAGCATTGATTTCAATGGAAACAACAAAATTTTAAGAGTTTTTCCATATTCACGGAAATGTATCCTGCTGATTTTATCCAAAGCCCTTTTAAGTTAATCAAGACCCCTTCCTCCAGTTGTGTAGGAACTTGAATTGTAAGGGAGGCAAAACTATGTGAATCTTTATAGCCTCACGCACTTCTATTGCTTCAGGAAAATTAAATTAACTCGTAATGTTTTGGAGATATTTTTTTATGTCCCTTACTCATTTGTCTGTTCTCCACTGACACAAGTCTCAGAAGCTAATCATTTTTAAAGTTAAGAAAGATGACAGAATGGGGTTGCTACAGATCCTATGGAAAACTTGTACCTGTTATGAAGTAAATCTTCAAGAAAACATCTATTTGATTTTAGTGAGGTCCATCTCCTCTACTCTAGTTAATGGTATTTTCAGATTTATTAAAAATAGTCATCTCATATCTCATCTATCAAAGAATTACATAAAGCATTTAAAATATGAATCCCTCTCTAAAATATACACATTTCCTATTAAGCAGAGGAACAGAAAGTGGTAACATTATTACATTTTGGTCATATAAACTATTTCTGTTTGCTAACAGCTATTCCAGTTAAGTATGTGGGGTGATCAGAATGTGTGAATAGGGTAGACGTATAAGCAAGTTTTAACACAGTCATTGTGCTGGACTAAAAAACACATTGCTGTAACTAACTGTTACTGCTTGTCTAATTAGTGAATTAAAAATCTTCTTTGACCATGTAACTGCACTTTATGTCTGCAGTGTAGATACACCTAGGCTTTTCATTAAAAGGAGCAATTCCATGTGGTGAATCACAGATTACAATTCTATAATAGCCCTTGTACAGAAAGTTGTCTCATAGACCTACATTCAAATGTTTCCAAAATTAGGAACATTCTTTATTAATGGAAGACATCAACTAATTTCCCTATTCATATGATTCACTATTAGTACATACTGCATCTTCTCAAAAGATCTGACAGGTTAGTTAATGCAATTCCTGATGCTGTGCTGCTCCTTCCCTCTCAACCGCTGTATTTCTGCAGTGTAGCATAAACACAGTGTTCCATTTTTAGAAAGAGTTTGCCTGGGAGAAGGTTTGAGCCTAACAAAAGCTGAGGGCTTACACTGGCCTGTGACACACAACTGGAATGATCTGTGACATTTTACCAATACCACATTTTTGTACAGCCATGCAATGTTTCAGATATTCAAATATCACTGTACGAAAACAAGACTTATCAATTTGGTCCACAAAGATTTAAGAGACTCCTGTCTCCTGGTTCAGGAAACAATTTCTATTTCATATGAAGAAAGTGAGACAAAAAAAAATAATGAGACATTTATATCTAAGCTTTTCTAAAAAAAAATAAAAAATAGACATATTGAAGGAAGAAATTAATTGAAAACCTAAATTTCAGACCAACAGGCTGGAAATATTTTGCCTAAGTAGCCTGGCCTGTCACAGACATGTTATGTGGAAGAGCCAGGAATAGAATCATAATCTCACATGTCCAAGTCCTGAGCAGTTGCAGTTAAATCTTCTTACCCTGATTTTAATAAGCTTGCAAAGATGCAGGGAAGTGGATTCATGGAATGAAGGCATTCCAAATTTATAATTTAATATGGAATTTCAAAAACTTTCGAGGCTATAAAATGCTTTTGTGAAGCAATGTATTACACGGAGGTTACAAGAACAACTTCAAACATTCAGTTAACCACGCCTGCCTTTTTCTATTATCCCATCTCCCTCTCACACTGATGGATCAACAGAATCCTATGGTAAACCCCCCTACATTCTCTTCCCTATTGCAGTTGCTATTAATGTGTGTTCAGCAAAGAAAACACTTCATATCAAACCTGGGGACTTGATATCACAATGACATAAAAATTTAAGAATTCGTAGAAATATGTGCGGACATCGTGGATTTTATAAGTACTAGAGTCAGATAGTTTACTTTGGGAATCATTGCCTGGAGCTAAAGCCCATTTTAAAAGTAATTCTTCATGTTGGAAACAGTTAATCCAGAAAATAGTGCAAGTCAAATGGAATTTCCAAAATTCAAGTACAATTTCCATGTTTTTACAGACACCAACTATATCTTAGGCTTCTAGTTAAAAAGAAGATAAAGCATTACTTTGTACTATAAATCAACTCAGCCAAACTGCCCCTGGCTGTTCTTCTAGCATCTTCCTTTTATCTTGGGTAAAAGCTCCTATTATTTGCTGAAGATAATTAGCTTTATTTGCAAATCCCACAGCTTCAGATAATGGGACAATCAGTTTCTTGCTACAGCTTAGAAAACCTATTTGCTAAAAGCCTGTGACTATTTGAAGGATATTACCTACTTGAAGAAAAACACTGAAGTCCTTGCCACCAAGCTAAAACCAGAGAGCTGCCACGGATCTCAAATGTGACAATACAGATGGATGCCTGATGGCATGAGGAATATTCTTCAGACTGTTGGAAAATCATCCCTTAGCATATCATGGAAGACTCATGGTGAATTATTTTCACAGTACTAAGAACCTGTTGCTCAGTAGCGTTTCTTGGCTACTATAATCCTGAAGCACTGATACCACTGCTGCAACAATGTGATAAGAAGTTTGATTTCGGAACACTGATGTGCCAAGTAGACCCATCAACAATACTAAACAGCATTAATGTACCCTCCCCTCCACCAGTGCATGCAACTCACATGTTCTTTTTCAGGAAAGCCACTTTCTCCAAGAAATTAACAACCACCAAAACATTCATTTACACATACTGGCCTTTGTTTTGTCTCTCTCTCATCAAAACAGGATGCTCAACTATAAGCACACTCTGTGTTGATCATTACTGTGACCTAGACTCATACTTTCCCGATAACCAGAATGAAAGCAGCAGATGTGTGAGTCAGTCTTGCCCAGCTATTATTAGTAACATTCAGAAGAGTCTGTGCATTGTCCTTGTGGATGCAGATCACCACAGAAACCACTCAGCACTCAATCTTCTCTATGCTGTAGATGGTTACCCTCTTGGCAGGTGAAGAGCAGGGAATGAATTTGATTGTAAATCACCTGAAGCAATTCTGCAGCATGCATATACCCTGCTAGGAGGCGTAATCAAGTAACATGAAGGCACCGCATTCTAATAAGATTATTACTCACTAATCTTGTTTGATACAACACGTGCTAAAAAGCAAATCACTTATTGCTATTGATGGAAAGCTAGAGTGAATAGATTCATCTGAAATCTAGGTAAAAGCAGAATGAACTTTTCTAAAGCAGTGCCCAGTCCACAAATGTTAAATCCTGTTATGACAGCAGAACTGGTCGCTAGCTTGGCATCCTGATCTATTGGCTAAAGCTATGTACTTCCATGGAAGTGATATGGAGATGACCTACCACACTGTGACTGACAGAGTTTTAGCTTAGGAGGTTCTGCCTGGACGTTAGAAAAAAAACATTTTCTTAAAGAGAGTAGCTCACCTGCACTCAACAAACAAAGCCACAGTGGACCTGCTCTGGTGCTGAACCAAATGGCCTATGGTTCCAAGACACAGAATATCCAGAGATGACTTATTGTGTAATGTTAATACACACACACAGAGCCCTACAATTAGATATCAAATTGGTCACCTTTCTTTTACTGCTTCAAGATTTTTTCCATGAAAGCAGGTTTACAGCACAAATTTTGGGGAGTTACCACTCATCATAGTATCAACACATTGGTAAATTTCTGTAATCTTTTTTTTCGCTGCAACTTCACATAAACATTAAAGAAATGTTCTTAACTGATCAATCAAAATGTTAAAAGGGGTCTCTCATAGAATTTTAAATGGAAATGGAGGGCATTCTTCTGGCACCTTTTTGCCAACCCAAAAACCACAGAAAAATCAACAGCCAGAACACAACAAAAAGCCTAACCAGGTACTCATATGCTTTGGTAATTAAATGCTTTATTGATGGCAATAGACAATGGCAAATTGAGAACAACTTGGAGAGGAAAAAGTGTGAAAATATAAAACCCATGTAAACAGCTTTATATTTGTTAGCCCTGAAAATAATGTGGTAGTTAGAACGCATATATATCCTCATTCCAAAAAAGATATTGGTGTTCGCCTCATCTGTATGCTCTAAACATGTCAGAATCTTTACCTACTATTCATATAAGATGGGGGAAGCTCTCTATCAGTTGAGTAGAGTGACAGGATGAGGGGTCACGGTTTTAAACTGAAAGAGACTAGACTAGATATTAGGAAGAAACCTTTTACTGTGAGAATGGTGAGGCACTGGAAAGTCATGGCTGCCCCATCCCTGGAGGTGTTGAAGGCCAGGCTAGATGGGGCCTTGGGTAATCTGATCTAGTGGAAGGAGTCCTATGGAAGAGAGGTTGGAACTGGATGGTCTTTAGTGTCTCTTCCAACGCAAACCATTCTAAGATATAAAATGAAAACACAGGAGATATGCTATGTACTTCCAAAAGTCTTCAAGGCATGGTACTTTCACTGTGTAACTCTAACGTTGTGCCAATGTGATACAGTCCATTAGATGAGATTTTTAAAAAGTGTTTTGAAAAAAATCAGATATTTTTGTATTTTATACTTTTTAATCTTTGCATTGGAAGAAAGAAAATGTGACGAGGAAAAACTTTCTTCTTCAAGAAAAAGAGCTGGAAAGTGTTTATTCCTTATCTCTGTTAGCAGCCTTTTAACAAATATGAATAAAATAGTTTTCTAAAATAAAGCTTAAAACTACTTAATATCTCAAAATGGATTGTTCTCTTTCCCAGTTCCCAGAGTAAGGGATCCTATATCCCACTATATTTGGCACGAATTATAGATGCACTTGAGTTTAATTAATATAAACATGGTAATGAATTACAGTAATGTCATTTCATTGTTGTAAACACAGACAATTCAATAATGTCAGGTTTTCCTTTGAAGGACTGTTTTGAAAACAGGCATATCTTTCTCCACAGGAAAAAGAAAAAGAATTTTTTCCAACTCTTTCTAACATACACTATAAAACAAGCAATGCTGCATACTGCATACACCTACATGCTGCATACATCTAACCTACATCTTAACAACACAGATTACTCCTGTAATATCATTTTACTGATATTTTCAATGTTTCCACAGTAAGATATAGTTCTGTTCTTCATCTTTAATGTTATTGCATTATTTGTTAAGAGCATGAAACAAGTCAGAGAATCACAATCAGCATAGTATGTTTTGCATTGAGGCAACCAAGTTCACAGTCATTTCATGCAAAGACTACATGTTTTGAAACACGCAACTAAAGGTCCTGTTACAAGAACAGATACACTTGTGTGAGGAGACTTCTAAGAACAATGTAAAGCTTTCATTGGCAACCTCTGTTTGAACTGCAAATTGGAAATAAATTTTCAGTTTATTCACACTTCATCCAGAGGTAAAAACTGTCAGAGATATTGGTTGTTAATTTGAAAGTTATACCTACAGTATGGAAATAATCTTTATGTCCTAATTCGTACAATACTTAGCAGAACGTCAGCTAGTTCACAGCATAGGCTGTAGATTATTAGAGCAATGCAAGTAACAAATACTAAACCATACATCATTACAGAAAATTCACCATCCAGCATCTCACACAGATAGGTATGAGCTAGCTTCAAATGGGAGCCATGTAAACATATCCACATAGCACTGTATTCAGTCTAGCAAGTCCAGGATCTCATCAGGGATTATTAATTTGAGCACAGCACTTCACTAACCTGCCTACTTAGCTTCCAGTCTGCCATGGGCTGACATCCCAGTGTTCTGGAGTCTGGGAAGGTTGGGTTTGTCTGCAGAAGATCATGCAGGAACGCTCACAGTTATGTAGAGCAGCATGAGGAGCCACTCAGACACAGAAACTCCACTCAAACATTTGTCATTCCAGTACCACCAGTCTTCATATTAGCAAGGCAATCCAGATCCACTTGTAAACTACAACTAGTTTTTTCTGCTTTGGTATTCCTGAGGTGGTACGTACCATGTTGATAAACCAAATAAGCCATTAAAAATTTATACAAAGGAACTGAACTTTGCACCATTAAAATGCCCCACTAATTCTGCGTAGCTTCAGATCATAAACACACAGAGAAACATAAGCAGTTGTTACCTACTCCCATTAAAGTGTTCAGACAAAATGTATTCCATGAAAAAAGGTTATGTAAAAACCAAATTAGAGTTAGGTACCAAAATAGACAGCTACATTATCCAAACAGTCCATTCTATCTTATAACAGTACAATAAACAGAATAAATATATTAAAGAAATTATCAGATTTTTAATCATAAATATGAAGTGCCTTACACATAACTGTGTGATATTTCTTGGTAATGCTGAATCAAAAAAAGATATGCATAAGAGAAACACCAGGGAAATACATTTCTTACTTCAAAATTCTAATACATTCAGTGGTACAGAGGATGACTGCACTTTCCATTACTAGTTTCACAATTCTCTTCTAGAGACCCAACGCTGACAGCAGGGAGAAACTAGAAGTATGACTTCTTAGGTTATGGTCACAAACCACAGGAGTTATTTAAACAAACAAGCAAGCAAGCAAACAACCAACCAAACAAGCAAACAAAAGCAAATGCATACAATGGAGGAAGGAGGAAGATTTCACTAATGAAAGAGAGCTGGGTAGATAAATCCTGGAGATTTCAAATTTTCAGCAATACAGCATACTCTAGCATAATTAATATTTCCTTCAGTGTTTCTTATGTATTCTAAACTCACTGGTCATGTGTCAAGTCTAAATGAAATACATTATCTTGTCAATCACAGACCTGTCAGAATTAGATTTTTAACTAAGAAGTGATTCAAATTAAGGTACTTCAGTAGCAGTTAAAATGAACAAAGTGCCAATGGTGACCTATTAACTTAAGAGAAGCCAGTGAAGATCCAAAGCAGTGAGCAGCAGGCAGAAGGGCTTACAGCTTGCATAGAAGCTGTAGGTAGCATTCATACCTTCTGTCCCAGTGTACAGAAACTTCACAAGTCAGGCAGAAATTGCAGTAAAATTGAGAGCACAGAACTGCATTCTAAAAAGAAATGTCTTCAGAGGGCTAATCTGGCATTCAAATATTGGTCATTATCCATTCTAAGCAATATGTTTTTTGTAAGCATAAACAAAAACATACCCCACTTTCTGTGTTCCCACACTCTTGGGTTACTTAGGTTACTGGCACAAAATTGCAGCTTTTTTTCAGCAGTCAGCCTCATGGGTCAACTTGATTCCTTTGAAATACTATCGGGTACAGTTTCTGAAATCGTAACTGTAACCATCTTCTGCAGACATGGTTTTGAAATTCCCTAGAATGAATCTGGTTATTTTATTTGTCATTAACTGGTGTTATTTTTTCCTACATTTCTTTCTTTGTTTGTTTGTTTTAACACAACAATAAAGTTAAAGAGACTGCAAATAATTATTATAAACAAAGACAGTGCAATCAGTACCTGTATCCTATGATAACTTTCACATACACATGCTCCCCACAGTACAATATTTTCTAAAAAACTGTGCCCCTTTCTGGTGACTGCAGCTAATCTTCAGAAACAGAACCATACGGCAGGAATGGATTTACAAATTAGATTTCAGCCAGAGCCAGCTGTTTTTTCTAGCATTATTCCCTTTATGACCATCTGTTCCACCTGTTAATATATTTTTCTCCTGACACAGACTCTCCACTACAATGATTTGGCATTCTGGATGACATACAAGCATCAAAAGGAAGGTATCTGGATTAAATCCAACTTTGTGCCACCCAATATTTGGAGCTTTGGCAAGACACCTGTTTAACTGCTGATAATCAAATCTGCCTAAAGTCTGCTTTAGTTCATGCCCAGTTCATCTAGTGATTCACAAACATTGACAGAATTTGCTGCTACAATATCTTCCTCTGGACTATGTCAGTGAGTGGAAGGAAAAAGTATAGTGCTGTTACACCAAAGTCTCCTCTTTGTAAAGCAAATTTTGTTTTTAAATGCACCAGCACACTCTACTGAGACCTATCTTGTCTATTTATAACTAAAGAGGAATTAACAAAACAACTCTGTGCTCCATACATATGTATTCTTAGAGATTCAAAACTGATTGGATGCCTGTTTTGTCAATTTTTTTCAATCAGATCTTCTGGCTGAAAATTCATCCTATATCTTCCCTCTTTGGCAGAATCATCAGAGAGACACAATGCAAAGAAATGAGGAAGGGAAGAACTGGAAAGAGCTTAAAATGGGGAGAAAGAAACTGAATGGCATATGATTATATGGCAAAATTCTATAGTCGTGGACGCTCAAGAATTCTTTGCTGTTTTCAATGAGACCAGCATCAGAATAAAGCTTATCAAGGAGTCCCACACATTTTCTGCTGCATTTATTTTCCACATCTGGTTAAACCCGGCAAGTAAAAGGGAAATAACTACTTAAGCATAATTCAGAAAACTGCATAGCAGAGACACTGCCCAAAATATCAGGAAGAACATGAAATTATAATGATACACTTTGTAACTACCATCTCATGTACTGCTGACAATAGCCAGCAGTAACAGGAAAGGAACTGCTGAGAAAGCACAAGTGAGTTCACTTTTTAAAACGTGCAAAATATAGATGAGGCTTTTTTGAAGATTGCAAAGCAGGGACAGGGAGAGAAAGAGGTCTCACACAGCAGTGTGACATAAGGAATAAAGGCAAAAGAGGT
This sequence comes from Piaya cayana, assembly GCA_013389865.1. Lineage (NCBI taxonomy): Eukaryota > Metazoa > Chordata > Aves > Cuculiformes > Coccyzidae > Piaya > Piaya cayana. Next base: position 29,436 of record WAAB01023280.1, on the reverse strand, counting down.
ATAAAAGAGGCAGAAAAAATTAAATTAGGACAGAAGGTAGAATTCTAAGAAGTACACACTGATAGGCTTTACATTTGCAACAAAAAATTAAAAGTTGACATCTCTGTCTGGACAGTGTTTAAAATGAGCTCCTGGTTACTAGTACTGCATTCAGGAAGAGACAGAAGAGTGATATCTTAACTGAGGTTAGATCTAAGCAAAATATTAAAGAAAAAAAATAGAGGGATGCAATTTCAAGTCAGGTGCTGGCAGCTGCTCAGCATTCCTTAATATTATAGCCCTGTTCGCTTACTGAGTGCTGATAATGTGTTAGAGCTGTGGTGTGCTTTGGAGTCCTTCTCAGATACTTAGATCTGCAACTTTGAGACCAGATGGAAAAAACTAGTTTTGAACACTATCCATAATGCTAAAGTTTAACAAATAGTACAGTAGACTTTGTTTGGAAAAAATCTTAATGGAGGAATCAATCTTTATTTCTATTGCTTTTGAAGCAGATAAGAGTTAAAAATAAAATTATCTATGCCATTTTAATTTTTGCTTAATGCCTATTAACCTTTTAGCTTGTACCTGAAAATGTAATAAATTAATATTCTTCTTGTAACATTCTTGATTTCTACATTGAAAACACTTTCAGTAAATGCAACTTACAGAATTATTTACAGGATTATGATATTCAAGCATGTCAGCAGCCATGAATATCTGCACAACAATCACTACCGTATTATGGATGTGATCTGGCACCATCTACTGAAACGTTTCAGACTCTTTTTTAATAAACAGCATACCTTGAAAGATTCAGTCACATGGTTTGCTGTTTCTCCCGAACAGCCTCCAGCCATGCACTCATTCTGACAGTCCTAGAAGAAACAAAAACAGAGGAAATCATATTCAGTGCACAGTGCAGAAAATCCGATACACATTCAGTTAATTCTTTTTAGGAACAGATTGTATTGAATGATTGCTTAGACGTTGTCATTAGTAAATATACTATTAAGAATTCTTTGATAGTTTCTTAGAACAATTTTCCACCTTCAGCATTTTTAGTTTTACTTCAGGCACACTATTTTGCATAACTGCATTTCAGGGCTTTTAGAGGAGAGAAAATGTCTTAGATTATTGCTCTGAAGCATGGAAGGGTATGGACAACACTCACAAGTCTTTCATTCAAAGCTGAATAAATAAATCGTGGTTTTACACAATTCAGTCAGATCCCATTTTCTCTACAAAAATGTCCCCCTAGCAAATTTGCTTTTGCTTTTTCTCAGGGGAGCTGGATTGGACAGAATGGAAGAAAAAGAAAAATAATTGTTTTTGTCAAAGTCTTCATTGAATGAAGAGAGTGATAAGGAATGCCCACCTATACAAATATTTAATCAGAACTTTTTGAATTATCTACCACATTGAAGTAAGGGTTCTGCCACTGACCATGCCTGAAAGGAACTGAAAGAAAAGGACTGATAGTTCTAAGCATCCCTCTGTTCAGCATCAGAAGGATAGCACAGAGAGGTACAAGCCATTTACCTAAAAATAAGATCCACAGCATCAGGCTAGCATCTTTCTGGACCTTCCTGCACTAGCTAGACCTTCCTTGCCAGTGACCGTAAATGTATATTATACCCAACAGCATGGAACAAAAGACAAATACAGCCTTGACAGCATTTCTTGTTTCTGAGCAGCCTTTAAGGAAAAGCTGGAAAAGTGAAGTGAGGGCAGAGGTCTGGCAGAGGGAGGAAGGTGCTAGGAGCAAAAATGTGTGGGGAATGGCCCATGAAGGGGGTAGCTAAGAGGCCAGCTTAAGGGAAGCACAACTGGCAAGATGGAGAGGATGGCAGAAGCTGCCAAGATTTAGGCCAGGAATGGGTGTGCATGGGGAAACAGGCTGGTCAGAGGGGCTGTCTAAGGGAGTAAAGGAAAGACAGAGGCACTAAGGGATGTTGTTGCCAGGGCCCAACAGGAGCCTGCACTGTCTACTCATCATTTGCTGGCTGCCTCTCACCCTGCCACCCCTCAGCCTCACTGCACCTTGGGTGGAAAGTTCTAGCCAAAGTGGGAAAGCCCCAGGTCAAAGGTATCATACCCTGAAGGAAAGAGGCACAGTGGAAACCCTTCATGGTCAACCTGTGAGATTGCTGTCTCAAGCTCTTAAGCATGGAGCAGCCCTCAGCCTACAAGGAGGGCTGCATGTAGGGCCAGGGAGACATCAGCCAACACAGTCGTGCAGCAGCCACCAAACTGTGGGGGAGGACTGGGGCCACATGGCTCCAAAACAAAACAAAACCCAGTATCCTTAGTGTTCAGTTCCCTCCTTGCCTTTTCTCACTGTCAGCTTTAACCCTTCTGTTCCTCTTTGTTTCTAACCCTCTACAGCAAGACGTGCAATCCCAGCTACAGTCTTATTCCCATCAACTAAAGGAGGACCAGCCAATAGAAATCCCTTTACAATGTACCAATATGCTTTACCTTAAAACCTTATTAAAAATATGTTTTATTTGCTTTAAAGCTTAGGGATTTTTAATCAAGAAAGACAAGTCTTTTTGGCAGTGTACAACAGCATTCAGTCTCAGAGTCTAGCGGGACTGAAGCATTACCCAAACTGAGGGACAGTCTGAACTAAGCACTGTACAATAAGTCCTTGGTTCCCCTGTGATTCTCCAAATACTTGCAAATTCAGTGGTAAAATAGCAGATGGCCTTCGTGACATCATCATTTTATAATGGTTAAGTATTCTGTAGATAAACTAAGCCAACCGATCTTCCATTGCACTGCAGTGAATTAGGATGGAGAGCGGGCTGGCTACCAGCTAACCGGATGGTAAGCACCAGCTGTGGAGCAAGAATTTCTCAAGCAGCTCCACTGCCATTGCTGTTTTTTGTCTAATATCTAAAATGAAAGGTTGAATTTTCTAATAATAATTACTGGTGACAGCCATTACTGACAAATAATCAAGTATTATACTTAAGTTTCTTCCCATCTCTGGGAATGAATTTGGCATAAAGCAAGTGCTGGTATTGACACAGAGAGGACTGAAGCTAGATATATTAATATTCCTTTTTTTGATCTTTAAAAAGATACAAACCTCATGTGTGGATTTTAATTGTGGGCCACCTATAAGAACAGCCTGTAGACGCTCAATCATGTTGTCTTTCAGTCCAAGGTTCCCACTGAACTCAACGACGTCAACAGCCATTTTTGGGGATGTATGCCATGGGGTAAGTCCTGTTCTCCACAAAATCATTATGTTTTACAGATTTAACTCTTAGTTAAAGCAAGTAACTAACTTCCTTTGTTAACCACAAAGAGATTAAATTGAATTAATCTCTCAGCAATGGAAAGATATACCACAATTACTTCCTAATTGATGAAGTCATATTTTAATGGTTCCATAGCTTTCAAATTTGAAACTTGTTGTTAAATGCAATAGGGAAAATTACTCCCTGGTTTAGTGCCAACATTGCCAAGGGAAATAAAGCAAGCATAAATTTACCATTTGTGTTTAATAGTATGGTAGATTTTAAACTGCATCCATTAAAATACCAATGTTATCCTAAAGATACTTTTGAGCCACTGGGTCAACATCTCCTCAAAAGTCTATATCAAGTAGCAATCATATTACACAAGCTTGATGACATTTCACAGAACAACTAGGTTGGAAAAGACCTCCAGGATCATGGAGTCCAGCCATTTCCTGTGTGCACAGGCTCTACACTTATGAGCTAACAATATTTTCTTTATGGTATATGTACTACTTTTTCTGAACTGGAAATAGGACGATATTTCACAATGTTCCTTCAAAAGTTTTGAAACTGCACATTGATTTTATTATTACTGTAAAGCCTGTATGAGGAAAAAAAGTGTAAATCATTACACTAGATTAAATTTTGTTAAGAAATAAGCTTTATGTGTCATTTGTATCACTGAGAAAAACTACCAAAATAAAGATCTGGTAATGAGTAATTCTGTGTTTACTTTTATAGAAGGTCTCAATGCTATAATAATTGTTGGAAATCCTTTAGCATGTACAAAAGTAATCACAATATGCTCAGTTGAATAACAGTGCTCCCCTACATCAGCACTTATTTCAAATATCTTATACACTCTTATACAAAGTGGAGGTAAGCCTTAGCTGAGGTTAGACTCCTCCAAACAGGTAAAGGAGTGTTTTTCATTGAGTAACACTTACTAGCACTTTTGGAAATTTTATACTTAACAGTTGTCAGCTGCATTTCTGCTAGAACTTTCCCAAAGCTGAATATTCAGCTCCTGCATTTGTCCTGTGACTACATTAGTCATACAAACTTTCAGCACCTTTTAGCATGAGGATGCTCCAACAAATGGCTCTTGGCTTTCCCTTCTATCTTTGGCACACCTCCTTTGATTGTTGTTCTGTCACAGGCATGAGACTTTTTAGCCAATGTGCTGGCTTAGAAGAGCACCTAATCAACTTGAGGATAAGTTGAGAGGGTTGGGTTTTTTCAGCCTGGAGAAGAGAAGGCTCTGGGAAGACTTTATAGCAGCCTTCCAGTACTTAAAGGGGCTACAGGAAAGCTGGGGAAGAGCTTTTCAACAGAAAGTGCAGGGATAGAATGAGGGGGAACGGTTTTGAAAGAGGGAGATTTAGATTGGATATTAGGAATAAATATTTTCACATGAGGGTGCTGACACACTATAACAAGTTGCTCAGAGAAGTCATGGAAACCCCATCCCTGGAGGTGTTCAGGGACAGGCTGGATGGGCTTTTGAGCAGCCTGATCCAGTGGAAGGTGCCCCTGTTCCTGTAGCAGGGATCTAACTTGATGATCTTTAAGGTCCCTTCCAACCCAAACCATTCTATGATTCTGTGATCTTACAGCTTTTTCAAACCAGAGTATCTACCTCTTTTATGAAGTTAGATGACTCCTCCTTCAGCTGAAAGATCTTCTGTTACAAAAACAGGCCCATCTCCCTAAACTCCCTACACTACATGAGTCTACCTTAATCTCTTCTGTGCCTTCACACGTGGTGGCCATGACTACATATAGTTCCTTATACAAAGGCAAACATTCTCCTTCTTTGCAGAGAAACTTAGAACCAAGCCTAATTTGTAGCAGCTACCAGGTCCCAGCAAAGATGCATTGGGAGTTTTCTTTCAGTCAGAAGTCATATGAAAAATACTTTTCAATTAAGAAAGTCCTTTCCGAGACATTTTTCCAACCTAGTGTCTTACTGCTTTTTCTTGTGCTTGCTTCTGGCTGCTACACATCTAATAAATACGTCATGCTCTAATTTACATTGAGAGGATAATTAAATTAGAACACTTATCAGATTCTATGAATCTAGCAGATCATAAATTCAATATATGACTTATACTATGGTACTGCTTATGGATGAGCCAAATGAGGTGCATGATGCCAGGATGACAGGTACTTCAGCACTGAAAGCCATACAAATCAGAGCTGCCTTTCTGTTCTAGGTATAAAAGGAAAAAAACCAACTAGTCCAACACGCACAAATGCCACATATTCTGTGTATTGCTACAGTCAAATAAAACATTTCCATGACTTCAAAACAGCTTTCATCTGCCCTTAGGAAATGTTAACACAATTTGGCAGCCACACCACATAAAAATGAATTTGCAGAAAAAAAATAGTAATGATGTTGAAAAAAATCCACACACTGTCAGAAAAAATCTGAATATTGCTGTAGGGCTGAGTCATATAATACTATTTTTAATGTCAACTAAAAAGTTATTTACTTAACAACATTTATGAAAGACTTTCAGACCCAGGAAGCTCATTTATGGAATCTAACAGGCAAGCACGTTTACCTCAGCTCTCACAGGAGTAGTTGCATGATATTAAAATATTTTAATATTGTCTTTATGTTGCATGTATGTGATCATTAACATACACATATATATATGTGCTACCATACAAGTGTCACCAAGTACATCCATTGGGCTGGGTCACCTACATGATGGCATGGCAGTCAACTTCTTTTCAAAACCAAGACAGAAAAGACGACTAATTCTTAAGTTGTGTTTCTAACCACTTATCAAGCCAGAGACATTCTTTACTTGTTAGGTTGGAGCACTTTCCATGTATTAGCTTGCCAGTCTTCGATAATGAATTCAAATCCCAGAGCAGTTCCAATGGTATATACCTCAAAGTATGCACAGATCAGTCTTGGGGGGGGGAAGGTGGTGTNACCAAGGGGGAAAAAATGGATAATTTGTCATACAGAGTTTCAGTGCTTACCTTTTTACTTACTTCACCAAAAATCTTCATATGTGTTGATTTCTGCACTTCCTATAAATTTAAGACTACTCTTACCTAACACATATTTGCCTTGGTGCCTTTTCAGTTGGATACTGTCACCTTACTAGGCCTGCTTGTTCAACCTTGAGCTGGCACTAATGTTGGTTAAACACTGAGACAGCTTAAGAACAGTATGCAATAAAGAGAAGCATATGACAACTAGCATAGCAGAAAAAAGAAGGTCCCACATTATTTAGTGATAATTTTGTATCAGAGTGAAAGTATCAGGGCTTAGAACATATAAGGAAGAAATCTGCATTGCAGAAAGTGAGGTTGAATTTAAATAGATTATGAATAAATTAGTCCAAAACACTGTGCAGGCACTTACGTTCTGGCTCAAGCAGTTTATTTGATTTAATTTAAAGCAATTTAAATAGTTTGAATAAGAATTATTTATGCTTCTCTTGAAACAACAACTGTTTTTATTGTTATTATTTGAAACACTGGTTTTATTATGTTTAAATAAAAGACAATTCAGATTATAGGAGCACAAATTATTGTTTAAAAAAAACTTTAAAACAGAGAAAATACAGAAACAGAAATACTCAGCTAGTCCATCCAAGATTCATATTTTGTAACATTTACATTTACAGTTATATCATAGCTTTAATAGCAGACCAAGCTTGTTTCATGTGATTAAATAAATGCAGGACAATGTTGCTAAAGTCAGTGAGAAATGTCTCTAGAAAATAATGCATTTTTTTTCACTCAGTTCTTAAATTAGTATTTCAATGAGTTCAGTAATGCCTAACTCGTACAAGAAAGCTTCCATCAGTTCACCTGAAAGGAAGCAAGGTTAAATATGGTAAAAGATAGCTACTCCTGAAATCCAAGAAGAACGTGTCCTTGAGAAATTGGATTATCAAGGCAAGAAGAAAGCAGTTCACCAGCAACAGAAAACAGATGAATTTGTTGTAACTAACTCTAAGGGAAACCTGAAGAGGGATCCATTCAGCTTCAGGCTAAAACTATTCTGCCAGATAGTCCAGAAAATTTACAACACGAGCTGTGAATTGCACTCATACAACGTGGAGTCCTAGGTGTGATCCCTCCCAGCTGAAAAACACTGAAAACCTAGCACCAGCCCCATCCAATACAGGACATAAAGCAGCTGTTTATCTACATGTGCTCTCTTTATTCAATTTTTAGTACTGTCTTAACACACTTCCTGCACGACCATATCATTCTCCTTCCTATTTTTTCTACAGAAATAGGCAAATACTCTAAAGAAATCTTCTTTGCAAACAGCCTCCAAAAGCAATGTGCTTTAACCTTCATTTCTAAGCCCACTGCTCATACTGTTCTTGTTTGTTTGTCTTCCTATCATCCTTTTGTTGCTCTATCACTGCCTTTCTTCTGTCTTTACCCTCTTGCTCAGTTCACTGACTCTTCCCCTCTTATTGAGGAAAACAGCCTCGTGCTATTAGGGGAATAGGCAGATGACCTAATGGAGTTCTTCCATCTCTAACTCCTATGAACAGTGTCTCTAAGTGCCCCTTTTGTTGGTTTGTTTGTCTGCTCTAGCATTAATTAGGTTTTAACAAGTGCATTGTTTGCTAGAATGTCATGAAGAAAAACATGTTAAAGCAACCAGCTGGATCTAGTTAACCTATAAATTCATTCGCCTGTTTTCCAACTAGATAGCATCTCATGGCTATGTGATATGGTTTCTCCTCAAGCAAAACAAATGAAAATTCTGAAAGTCACCATGGGTTTCTTGTGTTTAGGCTCAGTTCTCACTAATGTGAGATCTTTTACATCAAACTGGCAACAAGAAAGGGTATAAAGGCTATGACATACTTTCCCCTAACACTGTAAAGGGCTTTGCTGTTAGCCACAGGAAGATTGTGCTAATTAATTTTCTTTAACATTTCTCTTTACTCATGTATCCTATAATGTGGGTACTAAATTAACACTACGATTTTAAGGTGAAGTTAACTAGAGCTATGGGATAATTTTTAAATGCACTTTTTGCCAGCAAGGATGAGCCTAAGCACAATAAAAAAATATTCTGCTTATTTCCTTCAAGGAATCATTTGCACTAGCTATATTTTTCACCCTGAGACAGCTATACTGGTGGACTACATATCTGATTTATGGGTGCATAAAATATAGCTTACAATTTATTTGTGAAATTACTTGATAGTGGAAACTCCATAAAGATTCTGCAGCTGATGCCCAAGGCAAGTGGCTTGAAGTACTTATCAAATGATAATGTGAATAACATTAAAACATACATAGCAGAAACAGATAAAATCACTGTTTAGTGCAGGAGACTAAAAGTTCTGCAGTCTGCAAATAAATTGTTGTAGACTCCTAGTGGAAAAAAAACCACTAAACCACAACAGAGGTGGTGATGGATTCCAAAATGAGAACTGACAAGCTTAAAGAAAAGAGCTAGATGACCAAAAAAAATGAATTTAAGCTTCCTGTTTGCAAGCTCCTTCACAACTACAGTGGAAACATTAAAAACACAGGGTCAGGCCTGAATCACTGGCCTGTTAAGGGGTCATTTGTAGCTATTCTCAGAGTGCTTAGACCGTGTCCCATTAAGTCCATTTTGCATTATAATAAAGGTTTACATAAGACACTAAGCAATGATGAATCAGACACTGAAAACAAAAGCTCCGATGGGGGAAAAAAGCAACTGGAGGAGAAAGGAGTTACTTTTTTCACCATAAGCCCTGTATACTGTCCCAGTAGAGATAATACAACAGCAACTTAACAGCTGGCTCTGAAATAACACTAAGTACAATAAAACATTATGTGACTGTGCATGTGGTTGCTGGTGTGTAAAGGGCAGACATATGCTGGCTTGATATCATTTCTAGGCCTGATAACTTTACATGGCTTATTTAATTCACCACTGAATATCAAATGCCATTGGTGCAAAAGCATAAGAAGCATGACTTTTCTGTGTTGTGCTAGGCTCCTAATGAAGTTGCAGTTTGTTTAGCTGTTAAGTGTCCAACAGATGAAGCTGATAAAGCATGCCAGCAGCATTCTAACCTGGGGACCTGAATGGGGTCACTGCTGCAGATACACTGCCTGACTAATCAGAGAGCTACTCTTTATAAATGTGCTTCTCAACTATATTGTTTTTTTTCAAATGGCTGAGCAAGGTCCCTATTTTTCTTTTGCAGGAAAAAGCCCACATACCCCTGTTCTGCCTCGACATTTGGCCATGATGCTGTAGAAGGACCCAGACCTGGGCTCTCAAGGCTTACAGTGGATTGAGTTTCTTCAAACAGGTGATATAAGGTAGGGTAGGAAAAAAACAAACCAAAAGAAAGCCAAACGAAATAACCAAACAAAAAATAACCAGAAAGACAGGAAGCTTTTTTTCAGAGGTGTTACAAACACTGTATTTCCTCTTGAATTCTGATGGGGAGCTGGTCTGTATGACACTTGCAGCTATTTTACTGTTTGTTTCACATAAGGAACCGAGAGCTTCATTATCTATAAGCTTTAAACAAATATTCTCACTGTAATACCTGGAAGTCTTAAAAATTAATACTAGCTCTACAGACATAACAACTAAATGAAGGAACATATAAATATTTGTCTCTTCTATGGACAGAAATTCTAGGCATAGATTGTTCCACTGGCATACATCACCCTGCTTGACAGATGTTTCAGAGAGTTTACTGAGAGGTGCCAGAACAGGAACTAAAGCTACAGCTCCTCTTCCTTAAAGAGACATATTCATCAGATCTGCTACAGCTCTTCTCAAGGAAGAACAACAATTATAAATGATTGATGTGGTTTCGCCTGTGAATTCTACTCACAGCTATGCCCTACGCAAGCTTCTTGCATAACAGCACACAGAAAATGGCTGCAGAAGACCTGCCTAAACTAGTTCCAGTGGGTTTTAAACCTGGCATAATTGGTTTGAACTAACAGGCTATCTCTCCCTGGCTTTTACCAAAGACTGGGTTATATCCTTGTGATGTGTCTTTGGCTGTATGTTCAAACACTGCCTTAATTTGATTTAACTGGACACAGTTCAACAGAATAGAAAGGAAGCTGAAGCTTTCCTCTTGATGTAAAGGGCACCAGGTATAAAGCTAAGCTGCAGGGAAAAACCTTGGAACCTCTTTCAAGACAGCACCTACAATGATGCTCATGTCCTTGTGCACATTAACAACAAACTACAGAGAGAAGGAACATATCTGCATGATAGACATCCATCTCAGAATATGGTAGGGACTTCTCTTGCTTTACAGTCTCTACAAATTTCAGTGGGTGCTACAAAAGGTTGTAAACATAATACACCACACCCCGTAAATGTAAACAATCCCATGGAAACTTACTAACAAACCAAGAAAAACAGGGCACAACTTCAGTGTCAGTGTAACTATGTCACCCATAATTTCCTTGAATGTGGATGATGATGTCTTGATGATGTCTGCTCAAAAGAGGTAAAGTATTTTAAATACATTACAAAGCCAGATAATTAATCTACTTAGTATATATTCAGCTGTGTAACAACTCTAAGACAGGGAAAAATCATGTATTATAACACTCCAAAATTTTGGAGTTGCATTAAAGCTACCCTAGACATCCTTTCTAAATACTCTGCGAGCAAGCCCTTCACCTGAAATCCCCTCTCATTTGTTGGCAGCGCCCAGAGCAAACTGGATTCTGCCCAGGGAATTCAAGAGCAAAATAGCACTCAGCACATTAAAAGTGGCCTTGAAAAAGTATGGTAACAGATGAGGTATTTGTAGAGGTGTCAGCATCAAGCATGCACTAAGCACGCAAAGCAAACAGAGGCCCTTTGCCAAAATTATAGCATGGTAAAAGGTCGTCACAAATCAAGAGTGATACAGTCTCTATTAGAAAAATGATAACTTTGAAATACTAAGAACTGGCACTTGTAAAGGAGATAATAAACAGGCCTATGACATGTAATGTAGGTTTGTCTTCTCACAGCTTGACATCTGTATCAATGATCAACCAACCCTGTCCAGCTCAATAAATCTAAATTGACAAACAACTTATTTACAATACCCTCATGAAGCAAGAGTTTCACCCACAGTCAACCCACATGAATATCAATGCTCTTGACTATAACATCTCTGTCATTTCTGAATTTATGAAGATACACTTAAGCATCTTAAAATGGTTTAGTATTGGATCTGATTTGTCTACAGTTGAAATTCAGTTGACCCGGAAAAGGCAGGATGAAACATTAATTTTATATGTATTTTGCAATAAATGTTTTACCCAGTTGTCATGATGAAAACACTGCTGGCTACAGCAAAACCACTTAAAAGAAGATCCAAAAGAAAACAATTGTAAATGCATCATTTTTGGCTTAATGGAGAACCAGAAAGGAATACTGATGTTACTGAATTTCTGTCTCCAGGCGTCAGGAGCAGAGTCAATCTGTAAATGCCAAAAATAATTTCTAAAATGGTGTTGAAAGACAAAGGTTAATATTAAAAAATTAATGTTTCATATTTACATTTGTCAACATGAGAAAAAATACAGACTACTGAATTTGTCTTTATATTTATAAAGCACTATGTCATGCTGAGGATGAAGCCTGTGCCATGGACTGGGCCATGGCACAGCATCAGCTTTAGGAAAAAAGGACAGCTGTTAGAAGGATATAGGAAGAAGAAAAACTGAACTGAACCAAATACAGTCAAACAACCTGATGGACTACCTTTATGGTTACAGAAACAAATCACTTCCAGGCACGGGAAACTGTTTTATTTGCGTCCCAAACTGCAATTCTTGTTGATACTGACAACTAATTGGGTTTAACTGCAGTTAAGTTCCCATGCACATGTAAGTGGGTTACAGCATATCTAACCACCGTACTTGCTTAAAAAACAAGTACTCATGATGAATAAATGCCTCAAATACATAAACATGTGAATAAAATGATTTTTTTTCTGCATGCATGCAAGTATATATGCAAACGTGGCAAAGATTTTACCTATGTAGCCACTGTATGCTATAAAACAACTCAACTACTACTTCATGTTGTGCAATGAATACACTTGGCTTATTTCACATTTTTATACTACTACACAACTATTACTTTTTTTATAGCTCTTACCCCTGTACTTCAGGCAATTAGGAAAGGCTTTTTCCCCAGGTTTGTAAGTAGGCACTGCTACAGTACAGGGCAGGATTCAGAAGGACTTGGAGGTTTGACTTTTAACACTAGCGCTGATTGCAACCTTGGTAATTTGATAATCTTAATAGATCTTGATGCTCTGTTCTCAAAAATTATTATGGAGGTGTTACAAGTTTTAAATATAGAGATCCTATTTAAAAAAAGTATGCTTTTAATTCATCGAGGATCAGCAACACACCCTGTCTACCTGTTTCCTCAAATTTTAAAATCAAGGACATAAAAAACCTGCATCATGCATTTTGTAAGAAACTTACTTAACAACTAGTCTACTAAATATGTTGAGGATACTGCAAATATTAAAATTTGATATAAATTTTTTCCACACATTGTTTTTATTAAGAATTTCCTTTATTTTACTGGAGGGTGAGGAACTCGATGCATTAACAGAAATTATACTATTTTAATTTTTGATTTTAAGTGGACTTGATGTGATTTTTAATGAGTCACATGATGATATGAAGTTGTATAAAACTTTATTAATTAATAAATTCTACGGTAAGAGTAGAACAAGCAATTCTGTATGGTGTATTTAGATATTGAATTTAAGGTACAATAATTTAAAGCTTGCATTCCAAAAAATAAAAAAATTCTATTGTCAGTGCTCCATATAGTTTAGTCCGTCTTTTATTTTCAAGGAAATAATCCAAAAATTAGAAAATTTAGCATCAATTATTACAGAAGTGAAAACTACTGGACTAAACCTTTTCAAAGATGCTAAGAATTCTAACAGTGCATCAAACTTTACAGTCAGCAAATGTAGTCAGTTGCATTGAAAATAAGTAAAAAGACTATGTGAATTCAATTTAAAACCAGTAAGAAGCTGTCATCTATTTTAAAAGCCGGCAATATTATAAAAACATATATATATATATGAATCCCTGAGATATCCCCTTAACTTTCTCTGAAAATTAGTAACTTCTTTAGGAGTTCTGACATACTTCTCTTCCTATGGCAAGCGCTTACCAGCACAATCATAGAATGACAGAATCACCAGGTTGGAAGAGACCCACCGGATCATTGAGTCCAACCATTCCAATAATAACAATAATCCTTGTTCAAAGAATTATTCTTAAAAAACTTGGCAAGAAAAAAAAGAAAATAGGGAAGCAAAACCAGGCTGTGTTCTGATTGTGAGAAAAAGTACTAGCTTGACTCTCCAATGCAGAAAAGGAGGTACAGCACTTAAAGGGAGCTGTTGAGAGTCTGGGAAAGACGTACAGTCCTTTTTCCTGGCGTGGCAGTAGGCATGCTGATGGAGTATTGATAAACCTCGCCATAGATCCTAATGAGGTAATTAAAGCAAGAAGGCTCAGGTACAGGATATAAACAAACAAATGAGGAAAAAAACCTCAAAAATTCCCAATTAACAAGCTCCAAAGTGTCCAAATAAAGCAACATTCTTGTGAAGAGACTTGCAGCAATATTACTGTTCAGCCTTTCCTGTTAAGCACTTGGGAGTTCCTCAAGATAATAAAGAAGAGCAAAATATTACTACTATACTGACAAGTTAAAGAAGTTACCTTCTGCAAAGAAACCTGCCTACACTGGTGACTTTAAAGACTATCTTTGCAAAGAGCTCTTTGTATTGTTAAAAGCCTAATAAGCAGAGCTCTGGACAAATATCTACTGATCCACACTATTAGAATCATATAATCATAGAATAAACAGGTTGGAAGAGACACACCGGATCATTGAGTCCAATCACTCCTACAAAACACTAAACCATGCCCCTCAGCACCTCGTCCACCCGTGCCTTAAACACCTCCAGGGATTAAAAAAAAAAACTTAATAATTCTTAGTTCAGAAGGGTTTTTTTTCCCAGTACTACAGGGAAATCCAGGCTGGAAGGGGCCTCAGAAGGTCTCTAGTTCAACCTCCTGCTGAAAGCTTGGAGCTTAGGTCAGGTTTCTCAAGGCTTCATCCAGCTGGGTCCTGTGAGTTCCCAAGGATGGAGACTTCACAGCCTATCTTGGCAACCCATTCCATTGCTTAACTGTCTCTGTGGGAAGAATTTTTATCTTATATCCAGTCTGGTTTTGTTTCAATTTAGGCCACTACCTCTTGTCCCCCTTCAATATATCATAGCTGAATCTGGCTCCATTTCCTTGATTTTTCCTCTAGGTTTTGGAAGGCTGCTACCACATCACCCCTCCTTTTCTCCAGATGGAACAAATTCAGTTGGTTCAGCCTCTCAGTGTCAATGTTTAAAGAAAATTAAATCTTAGTAAGGGTAACACAAATTCAAGCATTTATTACAGAAGTGAGGACCCTTATGACAACAGTCCGAATAAAATTAAACAAGTGGATATGACTTGTGTAGCACTGATCTCTCTGAATGCTAGTGGAAGTTAGTACAACTAGAACCTTGTGGAATTAAACCTTATTCATATACCAGGAAAACTAATGTATTTTCTGTGTGTACTATGAATGTCCATATCAAAATACTGTGGGAAAAGCTGTAATAAGCAAACTGAATTAGCGATTGTTGTGTACCTACTGAGAAGTTATATGCTACACTTCATTAATGCATCAGGTGTACTCCAAAATAAAACTTGGAACACAGTGCAGACCTCAAGGGAAGAAAGTAAATGAGTAACTCTGTTGGAAGGGTATCATGACATTAGTTTGTAAAAACAATAATAAACTATGGGCCAAGATGAAAAAAAAAAGACAGATGGGTAAAACTTCTTGGTCGTTTTAAAGACAGATTAACTTATTTAATTCATGTTAATTCTTTTGGACCATTTTATATACACATCAAAGAGCAATATTAGGCCTTTCCATAAGGATAATACTGGATTTTCATCAGCAATAGCATATGGTAATATTTGCTAAACTGCTTTCTACAACAGGTGCTCTATTTTATGAGGTAATATTGCCTGCCCCTTTAATGTATAAAGTCATAAAGTAATGAAATGGTTTCCAAGGTAAATGGGACCACTTCATCCCATGTAAGAACTGGAGGCATCAAGTTGCAAGCATTTAAGTGATTATAAATAACAAATAACTTATGCCTGAGTATCACTGAAATTCAGATATTCAAGAGGAAGGCTGTGCTTTTAATCTCTACATTCCAGCCATTGTGGCACTTGGATAGCCACAATTTGTTACCAAATCATAGAATGGTTTGGGTTGAAAGGGGCCTTAAAGATCATCCAGCTTCAACCCCCCTGCCATAGGCAGGGAGACATCCCACTAGATAAGGCCACCCAAGGCCCATCCAGCCTGGCCTTGAACACCTCCAGGGATGGGGTGCCCACAACTTCCCCAGAAAAACCTGTGCCAATGCCTCACCACCCTCATTGTGAAAAGTTTCTTCCTTATGCCTAGTCTAAATCTTCCCCTCTCCAATTTAAAGCCATTGACCCCTGCCTACTATATGCTTTTACAAAAAGTCCCTCCTCAGCTTTTGCATACCCCAGGTTCAGGTACTGGAAGGCCATTATAAGGTCACCCTGGAACCTTCTCTTCTCCAGGCTGAAAGGCCCCAACTCTCTCAGCCTGTCCTCATAGCAGATGTCCTCCAGTCCTTTGATCATTTTTGTGGACCCATTCTAGCTGTTCCATACCCTTCTTATGTTGATGATTCCAGAACTGGACACAATACTCCAGGCAGGGTCTCACAAGCCTTGAACAGAGTGGCAGAATCACCTCCCTTGACCTGCTGGCTACACTTTTGATGAATCCCAGGAAACAGTTGGCCTTCTGGGCTGTGAGTGCACATTGCCAGCTTATGTTTTGCTTCTCATGAACCAGCACCACCAGGTTCTTCTCTGTAGGGCAGCTCTCAATCACATCATCCCCCAGCCTGTATTGAAACTGCAGATTGCCCTGACTCAGGTGTAAGATGTTGCACTTGACTTTGTTGAACCTCATGAGGTTCACACAACTCCTCCACTTCTCCATGCTTCTCCAATTCTCCATGCTTGTCCAGGTCCCTCTGGATTACATCCCATCCTTCTGGTGTGGAAACTGCACCACTCAGCTTGGTGTCATCTGCCAGCTTGCTCAATCTCACCATCTATATCATTGATGAAGATATTAAACAGCACTGGAGCCAGTACTGACCCATGAGGGACAACACTTGTCACATACATAGATCTGGACTTCAAGCCATTGACCACTACTCTCTGAATATGACCATCCAACCAGTTTCTTATCCATCAAACCATCCACCCATCAAGTCCCTATCTCTCCAATTTATAAAGATGTTGTGGGATACCATGTCAAAAGCTTTACAGAAGTCCAGATGGATCACAAATGTTGGTTTTCCTGTGTCCACTGCTGTGGTTACCCATCATAGAAAGCTATTAAATTGGTCATACAGGATTTGCCCTTGATGAAGCCATGCTGGCTGCCACTAATCACCTCCATATCTTCCATGTGCTTTAGCATGTCTTCTAGGAGGATCTGTTCCATGATCTTCCCAGGCACAGAGGTGAGGCTGACAGGTTGTTTCTTCTCAGGTCATCTTTTCTACCCTTTTTAAAAACGGGGACAATGCTACCCTTCTTCCAGTCACCAGAGACTTCTCCTGATTGCCATGACTTTTCAAATATTATGGAGAGTGGCTTGGCAAAATCAAAAGCCACAATCAGTATTAAGTGGCTTCAGCTCATAGGAGTCTCTGGTGAACCTTATTTAGTACAGTAGAGCACATAACATGTCACTGTAGTGACATGAAGATGCCAAGGCTCTTGTGCATTACTCAAGAAGGGTAATTGTACTAATTTTCCAAGCAGAATTTATCCCTTGGCTCCTTCATTCTAACACTGAAGGTTCTGCTGTCAAATCTACTAATAATCTGCTGTTTTCTACACATTCAGCTATAATTATTCATTTGAGAAAATGGTGTAACATAATGGAGTGCTGCGTTCAGCTCTGGAGCCCTCAGCACAGGATAGACACGGACCTGTGAGAGCAGGTCCAAAGGAGGGCCATAAAAATGATCAGAGGGATGCAACAGCTCTCCTATGAGGAAAGGCTGAGAGAGCTGGCATTGTCAGTCAGGAGAAAAGAAGGCTCCAGGAAGACCTTATTGTGTCCATTCACTGTTTGAACGGGTCCTATAAGAACAATAAGGACAAACTTTTCAGCAGGGCATGGTGTAGGCCAAGGGGTAATGGTTTTACATGAAAAGACAGTGGATTTAGACTCAATATAGAGATAATTTTTTTTTAATCATGACAGTGGTGAAGCATGGGCACATGTTGCCCAGAGAGGTGGTAGAAGCCCCATCCTTGGAAGCATTCAAAGTCAGGTTGGACCAGGCCCTGAGCAACCTCATCTAGCTGAAGACTTCTTTGCTCACTGCAGGCGCAAAGTTAGACTAGATAACCTTTAAAGGTCCCTTCCAACCCAAATCATTCTATGATTCTATTAAGTAATGAAAATAACATCTGTTCCAACTCTTTATCATATCAACAGCAAATAAATGGTTTTCAAATGGCTGAACAAATTCAGAATAACTGAGTACTTACGCAGTTAATGAGCTGATTTACCTCCTTTCCTAGCATTGCCCTCTCAGGGATAAATTCTTGACTAGTGAATGCCCTCTGAGTTTCATCTATCAAATTAAACCAAGGATATGGTCTATGGACTAGTTTAGCAAGAGGTCAACTGCATTAAAGCTACCTAATGATTTTGCAATCTGTGACTTTGCAGCAGATTTTTACACTTAATCTCCATGGGAAAAATCAGAATATCTACTAGATCACACAGTGCTAGGAGTGCTAGGTCTGTCAGTAACAAATACTGCAGTAGGCGAACAAGACAAGACTGCAGAAACCAGAGGCATAATTCATTCCTTATACATAACATTCCTTTAAACATGCCTGAAAGTTGAGGTTAGGCTGGAATTGGTTCAAGGCGAAAGGGAGGTCTGTGACTGAAAGAAGGAACTGATGAAGGAGGAGATGAAGGAATAAGGAGCTGTAATAATGCTGCTGCTTACCGATACCTTTATAAATTTATTGGAGTTTGCATAACTATCATGTTAATCAAATGGCAATTCTCTCCACTTTTGATACATGCTCTGCAAATACACAGTGACAGATATAACCCTGAAGAGTTTACAGTATGAACAGATGAGGCAAATAACGGGTAAAGGGCTCAGACAGAACTGACTTGCCCAAGGCTACAGCACTTGAAAGTGAAAACAGTGTATTTCTACTGCTGTAGCTATTGCTTATGCTGTCTTTTCCACAGGAAAAATACAAAGTTAGGTTTGGTGCAAGTGAGAAAATTTCAATAGGATGTCAGCATTACTTTAGGCAAACATGCAGGTAGATCTGTGGCTTGCCTGCTACATTTTTTTTTTGTATGGGCATGCCAGAGCATTACTCCAGACACCTGAGTCATGTCATCTTACCTTAAACACACAACAAGCATATCAAAAGTGATAGAAAAGATGACAGACTGTCTTACTCCTTGATGCGCTTGCAGTCTGTCCCTAAGCATTCTGGCTGGGGCAGCTTCTTGGGTATTTTCCCTGAGCAGTTTCAGATCATTTTTCTGCCACTCTTGGGTTGCAGAAAGTGCAAACAGGACTAATTAAGAGCCTCCAGTGGGTCCTCTGGAGCACTCAACCATTCCAGCCCTGCCATGATCAGTAGCACCTACATGACTACTAGACCCACTCAAGAGACAGTCATCTTGATGAGAACTAGTACCGGATGAGAGTAACACTTGTTATCAACACCAGAGAGGAGCTGGAGAAACACCTGCCAATCACATACCTGTTGTGCTCCTATTCCATCTGTTAGAGTTACCCAAGGAAAGCAAATAACTCAGTCTTTTTTTAACTCACATGTTAACTTTGGCATCAGGCTGTGGCTGTGAAGTTCACAGTCAGCCCAGCACAGACCTTCAAAATCCAACAATTACTCTTAATGCAGCTGTTCCACAGGGTATGAAGTTGTTCTGATGTTCCCTTGGTCTAACTGAAGAGCACCCATGCTATCTCTCTGCCCTTTGTCTTGACAAGGAAGACTTCTTTTTAATCCCCAGATGAGCCTCACTAAGCAGAAGCACATAAACACGATATTTTTAAAGGTTATTTCCTACAGATGCTCATCACTCACGTTAGTGTTCACTACCACCAATTCTTCTTCCATTATTTAAAGTTATTTCTGAAATTACTCAAAACCTCTAAATACACGCTACTGGGTTTTACCCATAGTCTATTTTAGTACAATGGCAGACATACAACCCATAATAAACTCACAGGCATAAAAAGGCACGATGCCTGCCAGGAAATCATATGCTTTGCGGCTTTTTCTTTTTAATCATTAAGAGTCGCACGTTACAAATAAACAGTAGGAAATTTTTCCCCCCCAGAAGACATTACACACCTTCCCTTCACCCCCCGTCCTTCTCCCTCCTGAGCCATTATTTCTGTTCCACGCACGCTGTCTGCGATGAAAGAGCACGGGAAGAGGAAGAATCACACACATCCTGCTTCTCAATCTCAAACCATAAAGCTCTAGGGGACACACACCACTTCGCAAAGCACAAATAACAAGCAAGGGCACGAAAATCCGCAAGCACAAATCGGTAAAGCGCCGCCGAGGAGCCGTCCCCCCCGTCACTCCGCATCCACCGCGGGACGGACCAGGGCGTTTCGCTAGGGAAACCCACGCCGCTCACCTTCATCATGCTGGCGAAGGGGGTTTATCTCCCTGCGGCGGCAGAACGGGCTTTTCCTCCGGGGCAGCGCTCGCCCTGGAGCCGCGGGGTGCGGATGCTCTGGATGAGGGGGATGCTGCGGATGCTGCGGATGCAGTGGATGCAGGGGATGCAGGGGATGCAGTGGATGCAGTGGATGCAGGGGATACAGGGGATGCAGGGGATGCAGTGGATGCTGCCGCTGCCGCCGCTCGCGGGCTCCGATTGCATCAGCGGGGAGGGCGGTGGAGGGTCGCCCCGCCTCGCTGCTGCCTGCGGGCACGCACACCTCCCGCTCCCCACCCGCTCCCGGGAAAGCCACCGCAGCCACCGGGTCAGGCCAGCGCCGCCACCCGGGGCAGCGCGGCTGGAGCGCGTCCCCGTGCCAAGCAGGGACAATTAAACGCTTGCGCCGACGTTTATGCTGAGGTTAACGTGTTCTTCTTGCTCCTCTCCCTCGACGGGCGTAAAGAAACTCATAATTTTCGGTCCCTGAGTCATTTCCTTCGTCTTGCGTCCAAGTTGCATGACACAGCGAACACCTCGTGGTGCATCTCTCCCTTCTGCTCCCCCGCTGCCAGCCCTGTCGCCTGCCCCTGCACGACTTAGAATCGTAGAATCATAGAATAACCAGGTTGGAAGAGACCCACTCGATCGAGTCCAACTATTCCTACCAATCACTAAACCGTGCCCCTCAGCACCTCATCCACCCGTGCCTCAAACACCTCCAGGGAAGGTGACTCAACCACCTCCCTGGGCAGCCTGTGACCAGTGTCCAGTGACCCTTGCTGTGAAAATTTTTTTCCTAATGTGTGGAGAGTCTTATTCAGGAATGCCTTCGCCAGAAGGGGTACAGATAGGCTGGGAGGCCTCGATAAAGGTGCAGTGTCCTTGGCAATGAGGGATTCGTGAGTCTCTGGTTAGATGTACGATGGGAAGAATGCGTAGGGGTGAATCTCATAGCACCCAGCTGCACTTGGGGGGACGGGTAGTTTATCTTTTGCTCACTTTAGCTCACTGACCAATTAGGAGCTCAGCTTTTGCAATATGTATGAACCTCATTATTGACTGTATTTAACTAAGCGCCACTCTTAATAAAATTGGGACTTGCTGACGATCATTGGATGTCCTGTCTCCCTTCGTCAACACTAATGTTCAGCCTAAACCTCCGCTGGCAGAACTTGAGGCCATTTCCTCTTGTCCTGTCCCCTGTCACTTGGGAGAAGAGGCCATCACCCTCCTCTCCACTTGTGCCAAGTCCTTCAGCAGTGGCAGGGAGGACGAGAGGGCCCCACACAAGCCCTGTCATTTGGAGCCAGCTGGGACTGCCAGATGTTTCACAATGGGGCTTTGCATCTTCCTGCTGCTAACCGGTGCCTAGTCCATGCTGAAGATCACGTAGTTACACTTCCACAGCTCTCCATGCCTCAGCTGGACGTCTTACAGCCAGCTGGCACGTGCCACCGTGTCTCTGATTTCTGCATGTAGGTGGTCAGCACCCAAAAACTGTAAGAACAGCCCCAAGTATACAGAAGATTAATTGGGACTAAGATCAAGCATGAAGCTGCTACCAAGCATACTATCTAAACATTATTAAAAAGACCAGGTTTTCCAATCTAGACACATGGAACAAAGAATCTTGAATGTGTGAGAAGGTCAGGCTGGAAAAAAAAAAAACACCTGGGAGTAACTGAACTGGAGATATGACTGAAAGCAGTCATGAAAGTGTAGAAGAGAGAAAACCAACAACATCCTGTTTATCTGAAGTTCTGAAGCTGAAAACCTAAAGATCTGCCTGAATGAGAGAAGTCAGTAGTNAGAGCCTGAGGCCATTTCCTCATGTCCTGTCCTCTGTCACTTGGGAGAAGAGGTCAGCTCCCTGCTCTCCACAACCTCCTTTCAGGTCGTTGTAGAAAGCAATGAGGTTTCTCCTCAGTCTCCTCTTCTCCAGATCGTAGTACTTTCTTAATTTGACTCCTGTATGCAGTGCAGATTAAGAGAATATTAGAGAAAACTGTGAGTTCTGCATGTCCTGCATCGCCGCAGAAGACAAGGGAATAAATATCAGAGGCTGAGGGGATTAATCACATGGACTTCAATCTGATGAGGCCACTCTACTTCTACCAGTGCTACCGCCAGTGAAACTATGCAGTAGTAGTACTGCAAACTCAGGAAATGTCAAGAGAAAATCCCAGTGTAACCACAGTGTAGTGTTCACAACATGCTTACTTTCATATTTACTGACTTTACGGTTAAGTCTTTTCTTTCTTTACTACCCTTTTTGTAAATGTTTTCCCTTTCTAATCTGCTAGAGTGCACTTGGAAGAAGCTGTTTCATCTCAATGCTACTGTCAAAAGTGTCAAGTTCTGCTTTCATGACGTACGTGAATTATTCTCTCTTGTATAGCCAGAGATTGGTTATATAAACATAAACAGATCTCTGTTCCTGCCACTCTTCAGCCAGGCGAGAAAGTGCTGGTTAATAGAATTACAAAAATTTGGATTCTAAAGAAACACAGGTAAATGATGCTACTCAAAATGAAGGTTCATGAGAACCGCAATGTTTTAGTAGCTATTTTGGAGGGAAGAAAGATGCAGCAAAGAGAGGAGGCAGAGAAGGCAGCAAAGAACCATCAGACAGACACAATTCATCATCAGTGAACTACTACTCAGTGCTCCTGAGAGCAATTCAGTCCATTCAAGATGAATCATCTTCAGATTACAACCACAACGTAGGATAAGGCCAAAGGTCCACTTAATTCAATATCCTCTCTCTAACAGCCAGCAGTAACGGTGCCTACAGAAGAGTTACAAGAACAGAATAAGCATGCAGAGGCACTTTCCTAATCCACTTTTTTTCACCTCGAGGAGTTCGGGCCACAGCGATTTCCTGAAAACTGGATTATTCAGGTTTAACAGTTCTTTCTGGATTTTTGTTCTTTTTATTTAAATTTCATATCTATAACATATTGTCCTAATGAGTAAGACACTTTAGGTCTGTTCTGTGATAAAAGAGATAATTTTGTTTTATTTTTAACTTGCCGCCTGAAAATTTCACATCATGCTCTGTTCTTCTGAAATTGTGAGACTGTAAACAGAAATGGAAACCAAAATATTCATTCCCTCTATGTCATTTGTGCTTTTGTTGAATCCTTTGTCATCCATCTCCTTTTTCTATATGAAAACTCCTAATCTTTTTAGTCTTAATATAAGAACAGTTCCATACCTCTGATCATATTTGTTTTAGGATGGGGACATGAATTACACAAAACTCTCAAAATGCAGGTTGCCATATTTGCTTTTAATTTACTTTTTTACCCTGTTTCTTTTCCTAATAATGCCTGGTATCCGGTTTCCTAATTTGACTATTCCTGAGCACTAAACTGAATTGATACTTTTGCAAGCAATCTAATTCCAGGTCATTCAGAGCTCGTCACTGTTTACATTAATTTAGCAATTTTTTAATTTTTTGCTATATTCATCATCTGATGCTTGCAGACATTATTACATGTTACTGTGACAAATGTGTACTCAATTTTATAATGTCCTGCAACTCTTAGCAGATAGATCTAGTTTGGCTGAATTGTTTAATACTATTAGCCTGGAGGTTTTAATCTCGTCAGAAACTTGTCCTTTCTCTATTTGCCTCCATTTCCCTACCATTTTCTCATCTGCACAGATTCTCTCTTCTGTTTCTTATCTTTTAACTCATTAATGAGCAATCATAAAAGCACCTTTCTTATTGGAGCTTATTTTCTATGAGCCTTTGGTAAGGGACTTGTCAGGTCCCTTGGAGAACCAAGTGAAAAATACCAATTGGACTTCTACTGCCTGCGTGTTCACTGAATCCATCTAAAACACCTCTAGATAGGCAGATCAGGATTCCCTTTTAGAAGTGTCATGCCGAGTGTGCCCCTCAAAGTGATATTTATCCATGTATCTTTTTGCACTCTTTATTACAGGCTCTACAGTTTCTCTACGCCTACTTCAGTATCCTGAATCCCTCTAGAACAAAAGCAATTTGAATGTGGTTTTACTGTTTCCAGACCTCAATTTGCCAATCTGAATGGCACTTTGCTGTGAGCCTTTTTTCTTTCTAATTTATTTGTATCATGCTCCACCATAGAGATGTATTTTGAATTATCCTTAAACTACAGCCAGCTATTGAGGTATAGAGAAGAATCCATAGACAGGGCATAACTTAGAAACAGGAAAAGAAAAATGTTATCTGAACTACAGGGGATTTGTGCAAAGCCAAAACACTAAGTTCTCTAGGATATATATTAAAAAAAATATAATTTTGTTTTATTGATAGGCAAGCTGGCCTTAAGTTTGCAAATAAAATTCAGAAGTTGACCAGAACTCAGAGAACCCACAGAACTTACCTCAAAACTTGTATGTTGCTGGAACACCCTGAAAACTGAAACTGCCATTGGTAAATGTGTCATACAGACATATTTTTGCAATGTTGGCTTGTATTGCCTCAGTCTAGGTCCACTTCTTTATATAGCACTCCAGAGGTTATAATGCAAGGGACATTGACTTCACTGATTCGAGCAGTTGTATCAATCCATTAATACAAACATACATTTTCTACCTTCTGAATATTTTATTTTCATAGAACAGGCTATTGTTCATTTCTGTGCTAGATTTCCCATTAACAGAAAGTATTATGTGATTGCTTGACAGCAGTGTTAAACTTTAGAAGCTTTAATGAGTAAGTTTTTCACAGATATGAGCAAATTAGATAATTTATATGCTTTGAGTCCAAAGTGTTTCCACAAGTTCTAGAGATTCACTGAGAGAGTAGGACTTGTGATATTTGGAGCCCTAGGGGCAGATTATGTTTGTCGAGTGACCACAAAACCCTCTGATTAGTATGTTCCATTCCTTTTGCTGTTCTGCATAGAAGCTGTACAGAAGAGTACAGCATTCCTTCTGCTTGCTGTGTACTTGTGAGTGGAATTCTTGCAGAAGACCAAAGGGATTTCAGTCATACTCATTATCCAAACCAGAACTGAATAAACTGACATTTTAACCACAGAAATATAAGGAACTACTGATGGGAAAATGAAAAGTCTCTATGATATAAAGCCAAATGGGAAATTTTAAGAGAGTCATCTTGTGTTATTTTATCATTCTACAAGGAATGATGGGCAGAAGCCCATAGTTTGATGCAGTTTTAAAGGATTCCTCTTATAACCCCAATCTGCATAAAGAGGTCAGGGTGAAGGTGGGTAGAAATCAGATTAAAAGAAAACTGGGTTTCTATTTTCTGTCTGAAATGTAATGAAAACTTCCCATAGTAAAATGTGGGGAAAGCAATTCTGGTATCATTTTAACAAAATAACAGGTTTTGGTTTGTGATTTTGATCTTTTAATTTTTCAAGGCTTCTTTGAATAGAAGCCCTTTTGAAATGTCTTCCAAAGCTATTTAAGAAGTGTCTCTTCCAAAAATATCAGAATGTTATGTTTTGATCTTTCTTGAATAGTTTGCTTCTACTTAGCTTTTGTACTAAAAATCAATCTTGCTTAGTTTCTGCAGCTGCATGAAAGTGTATCAGCACAAATATTTAAGATAAGGAAACAGTAACTTTCATCTAAAACCTTCTTCAAGGAAAGCCTGTGATTGATTTCAGTCACAAAACTAAAACTCTTCAGAACAATTAAGAAGGTAATTCCAGGACATGTTTTCCATATAGCTTGCTTGCAGAACTGGGATTATAGTTGTGGAAAGACTTTAAAATGAAGGAAAGAAAAACCTTTGGATGAGAATTAGGTTGGTGGTGTAGAAATTTCCTAAGAGAAGAAGCAAGGAAGTATTATGCAAATATTATGTGGATATACATGTTCATATATTTACAAAATATTAGGGTAAGTTAATGTTTTATTTGTGTTTTATTTCAGGGAAGGACAGACAATTTAAACTCTTGTCATTTTCTGCTACAACAGAGAAGTCGAAACATTAAGCATAGTACACAGAAAGTGATGGTTCCACTTACTAGACCTCATTTTGGAATAGGAGAATAAACAAGATTCTTTGTAAAAACAGAAAGACAAAGGCACAGTGGCCTTTCTCATAGTCACAACCACACATCACCTCACAGAATTGCTCGAGCGAGATACAAGGTTTCAGGGCATGTTATTTTCAGAGAAGTAAGATCTTTTTTTTTCTGTTGAGCCTTCTCCTGGTGCTCATTTCCTCATTTCCGTCTTCATGCCTTTTTCCCCACCTCCTTAGACACACCAGCTCCACTGTGTGTGGGCTCTGCTGTAAATGGATGAAAACAGTGATCTGGGTTTAAAAAACACCAATAAAAAGCATGGGAGTAGGAAGTAATTGTTGCAGATGCTATGGGTAGGGATTGTCTAAGCTGGCATCCTCACAAAGAAGTAGACTGCATAGTCATGCTCTTGGAAAGAAACAGTAGAAAACAGGAATGTGAGAGAAGATAAAGGGGAAAGCAGCCACAGAACACCTGACAAGCAGGAAAACACTAGGAGAAAGGCAGAAAGGAAAAGGCCTGATGTGTAACAACAACTGGAGATGAATAAAACCACCACACTACTCTCTTATTCCCACCCATGAGGGGAAACAACATTTTTCCGCATTCTTTCTAAATAAGCACTTTGTGAATGTGTCACTTATTTCTGCCCTGAGAGGCAAGAAAAACACTACGGTCTGAGAATTAACCAAGATCAGACTTTGTTTCCAACATTTCTTTCAGACTTCTGTTTCCCAGCTACTCACCTCTCCTCTCCTTTCTTCACAGCCTCATTGGTAACGTGGGCCCTCTTCCCATAGGCTCTTTTCCAGGAGGCTTTGGGCAACTGCTGCTGCCTTGCCTCAGCACCACCCACCTCACAGCCCTGCCGGACTGGGGGCAGATTCCTTTGCATTGCACAAGGTGAAACATCAGTCACGCTTATGAAGCACAGCACAGCCGTCATAAGGCATTTAAAATGAGTTGATGTGCACCGGAGGTGGGATGTGGGGGCACAGGGAGATGCTATAGGTCAGAGTCAGCCACAAAGCCTCTGTTGGGCAGCTCCACGTGGCTTTTAACACCTGGACTGTGTGAATCATGAGTTTTCATCACAATCAAACCACTCCTTCACCTTTTGAGGGAAGCATGGTGATTCCTCTCCATTCCTTTTTCCCTATCCAAGGTAACTCCCAAGATTTCACAAATACTAAGTTGCTTCTTCTCCCCTGCTTAGATTTGCTTCACAACTGGAGGAAATAAGAGTGGGGAAACAGTATTTTGTGCTGTTGGTGTTTTGTTTGGGTTTTGGGGGAGCAATTTGAGGACCAATCTCCATGTAAGTTAGCTAATGATAAAAACTGTTCACCTCAGCCACTTGGAAGACTCACTGATGCACTGCATTGTTTCAACAGGAAAAAAACTAAATCAATATACTTTTAAAGACTGACCTAATATGATTTTTTTTTTTAGTGGTGTAAAGATTTTTGAGTCGCAACTGACTTTTATTTCAAAGCAGTAGAACTCAATTGTAGAAATCCCTGGTTTCACTGCAGGATGGGGGATGATGTGACTGAGAACTGCCCTGCAGAGAAGGACTTGGGGGTGCTAATGAATGAGAAGGTCAACATGAGCTGGCAATGTGCATTTGCAGCCCAGAAGGTCAACCGCATCCTGGGCTGCATCAAAAGAAGCTTGGCCGAGGGAGGTGAATCTGCCCCTCCATTCCTCTCTTGTGAGAACCTCATCTGGAGTATTGTGTCCGGTTCTGGAATCCTCAACATAAGAAGGAGATGGAGCTGTTGGCGCGGGTCCAGAGAAGGGCTACAAAGATGATCAGAGGCCTGGAGCACCTCTCCTATGATGACAGGCTGAGAGAGTTGGGGTTGTTCAGCCTGGAGAAGTCAAGTTTCCGAGGAGACATTGTAGTGACCTTCCGGTACCTGAAAGGGGCTACAAGAAAGCTGGGGAGGGACTGTTTACAAAGACTTGTAGTGATAGGACTAAGGGCAATGGCTATAAGCTGGAGATCAGACTAGACATAAAGGAGGAATTTCCTCACTGAGTGGTGAGGCACTGCAACAATTTGCCCAGGGAAGTTATGGCTGCCCCATCCCTGGAGATGTTCTAGGCCAGGTGGGATGGGGCCTTGGGCAGCCTGACCTAAGTGGGATGTCCCTGCTTATGGCAGGGAGGTTAGAACTAGAAGACCTTTAATGTCCCTTTGAACCCTAACTATTTCTATGATTCTATGAAATCAATGTGAATTCTTGATTACTCAGATGTTACTGGAAGATCTTCTGAGTGCATGAAGAAAAGGAGGCAGGAAGGCAGCTGTGCTGTGACAAGTGGAAAGCCACTTCCCCAGTCCCCAAATTATGACTTTGGCTGCTTCAAACGCTGCCAGCCAAGAGAGGGGCCAGTGTTTTGGCATGAACAGCTCTCTGTAAAAGCTCAACAGCTGTTTCATATTTTAAAGTCATATTGCAGTTCCCCCAGTCTAAATTAAACCAAGCTTAAAAAGATTCCAGAAATACACAACACAAGTTTGGAAGACCCTTTTTTGGCCCCCCTGACCAAATCCCAAATTCTTGGCTCATTACCTTGTCGATTTGAAAATAAGATGATGGAAAGTATCTTTTTCCCCTTGACCACATGAGGTAGCGTTACTTGACCACTTCAGTCCCCTGCTCTGCAGACAGAACCCCCTTGGGCTGCCCAGGGGACCGCTGGCTCCATGCTGGGGCTCGCAAGGAGCCGGTGAACCCCCAGCCTCTCCCAGTCACCTTTGGGCTTCTCTCTTCCTCCAGGCGCCCTCTGGTGGCCGCAGCGAAGCGTACGTGAGGTTGCTCGTGGTCAGCTGCGTTGTCTACTCGCTGTGGCAGGAGCCCGGTTCTCGGTTATAGATATGTTGGTTCCTTGATCTTAATGAAATCTATGAGATCCGACAAAAAAACCCCTGAGACTAACTCTATTGTTCTTGAACCAAGAGTGACAAAGAGATGGTTTTTGAACATGTTCCAACCTGTCTGTCGTGGTTTGATTTTGGCCCTTAAGAATAGCCAGGTTGTGGCTGAGGAAANTTTTGACTCAAACCATCACACTGTCTTATTTCAATCATTCAGTACAAGTGGATGAGTGTTCAAATATAGACGCTTTCTTACCCTTGGTCAGATGTTGCTTCGTCTGTGAAGCAGAGTTTGCTTCATAACAACATCACTGTTCTTGAGCACCCACCCTATTCACCAGACCTCCCTCCTTCCAAAGATCAGTCAGTGCTCAGAGGAACCCATTCTTTTGTCAGCAGAACACGTGAAAGCAAACATGACACAGATCAACA
>WAAB01023279.1:99067-112646 GCA_013389865.1 Piaya cayana | reverse complement strand
AACCAGAACAGACACATTAGCACAGAGTTTTCACATGAGACGAATACCTCGCTTAGGACCTTTCATTACCACATGCCATAGGACACTGCATCCCAAAATAAGTCAAGTAACTGTGAGAAGTAGTTTGCATCATAGTGAAGTACTTCATCACTGAAATTAAAATGCAAGTTTGTTGCAGACTCTTCAACAGTTAGCACAGACTAAGGTTACTGTTGGATTATACATTCAATTTTTCCTCATCTTTCCTGGCCAAGGTCAACCCCAGAGAATACAGAAGTTAACTTGAATCTAGCTTTGCATCTAGGCTGTCTCGTTTTAGTAATTCATTAAAATTTTCCACAAGCGACTGACAAACTGTATACAGATATAAGCATGTCTTTCCCATCTCCACAACAATTTAGCAAGAAAATTTGCATTTGGAATGTCATTTTATCATTACAGTTGACAGAATTCTTCCAACAGCCAACCATTTCAAAAGCCTTTTTTTGATTTTGCTAGCCACATTTCAAGCACATACCAGTTTTTGTTCCATTGGGGACATCAATTTGAAATTTACTCCTAAGTTTGATAATAAGCTTATCTTTCAATCTAGAGTTCAATGGCCAATAGATAATCAATCTTCTCATCTGGCAGTGTTTAAAATCAAGTCTTTCAAAATTCATTAAAGGATACTTAAAATCTTACTTTGCAGACACTGAGTAGTAAAACTGTTTGGTTTTAATTCTGATAGCCTTTCACTTGGTATCAACCATTATCAGGATGTTTATATAAAATAAAAGATTAGAAAGGACGCTAAACCTTGGGCTACGCTTAGCATTCACTGCAATTTGCACTTCAAATCTTTTAAAAGAGAAAGGATAGCTATTTAGGGAAAAAAAAAGGTCTTGATTTGCAGCTTCTATTAGGCTGGTTTTAGGTGCTAAAACACACACCCCAAATCAACCCTGTTATTTAGGCAAAAAGCTGTTAGAACTGCTTGAGGACACAAAGGTCCTATGGAGAGAAGTACTGAAGTCAAAAATAACCTAATTTCTAGGCAGCAAATGGGTATTTGAACTCCAGAAAGTTGCTTTATTTCCATGTTGTGTAAGTTCATTCTGTCAGTTAAAAATACCTTGTCCTAGCTAAGAGCTAACGCAACCTTCGGGCTACTTGATTTGAGCTTTCAAGGCAGCACATAAGCCTCTCCATACCGTACAGGCACATGTCTGACTTTCATCCAAAATATACCAATTTTATCTTATTGAAATTTCTCATCTGCAAAACAGCGTGGTTGATTTGGGGCACTTCAGGCTACAGTTATTCATGGATAATTTATGCCTTGTCACATCTTTTCAGTTTCAGTGAGGACCAACAAGTAAACAGACAAAATTATATTCTACAGGTAGCTTTAAATCATTGCTTTTCAACTTCCCCACAACAAAACAGTCAGTAGAAATGACACTTCAGTTTCAACTTAATTATATCTCCATAAACCAGACTGAAAGCACATAAGATATGACTGAAGCAAGAATTTTCTGGGGTCCAGATGACAGAGGTTCCAATTAACAGTGGCTTAAGATTAACACCAGCAACTTCATGCAAGGGATTCAGAATAATCTGTCCTAAATCAGAGAATCACAGAATGGTTCAGGTTGGAAATGACCTTTAAAAATCATCTAATCAGACCCTCCTGCCATGAGCAGAGACATCTTTCACCAGATCAGCTTGCTCAAAACCCTGTCCAACATGACTTCCAACACTGGGGCATCGACAATACTTCTGGGTAACCTGTTCCAGTGCCTCACTGCCCTCACCTTTCCCAATATCCAAATACAAATCTACTTTCAGTTAAAACCACTGCTCCTTGCCCAAGAGGCCTTGGTGAAAGGTAAAAGAATTTATTTTCAAATGAGATTATAACATGAAAAGAATTTTTATTCTCCCAATACTGTTATATTATTATAGATTTGTCCCCAGTATTTCAGACTGCAGGTTTTGCAGATTACAAAAGTACTGCACTTGGGAGCCTTGGCCACAGCAAACAAGAAAAACAAACTCAATATCAAACATTTTCAAATCAAACCCTGACCAGGACACCCAGGGCACAGTTTCATAGGGAGCCAAGCCAGTGTAACAGCTTCCTGCCACAGGAAGCTGAGCTCTCCTTCCTTTCTTTCCTGTGGCACCATCACCACCTCAGCACCGCTTTTCCACAAAGCCTCAGCTAGATCATAGAATGGTTTTGGTTGGAAGGTACCTTAAAGATCACTTCATTCCAAGCCCCCCCCCCACACACAGGGACACCTCCCACTGGATCACACTGCTCAAAGCCTCATCCAGTTTGGCCTTGAACATGTCTAGGGATGGGGCAATACATGCAATACATGCCTCACCACCCTCATCGTGAAGAATTTCTTCCTAATGTCTAATCTAAATCTTCCCCCTTCCAATTTAAAACCGTTTCCCCTGATCCTATCTCTCCATGCCCTTGTAAAAAGACCCTCCCCAGCTTTCTTGTACATTCCACGCAGAATCTGATCCAAAGCATTTTTTAAGTCAATTCTCTTTCAGATAAACAAGTTGCATCTCCTTATACACAGTGCTGTAAGTACACATGCTGATGTCAGGTGAGTTACAGGAATGCAGACAGACTCCAGCCCCAGCCTTCAACAGCATTGCTGAAAACACAACATGCTTCAGGTTATTTATTTGCGTGGCAAAGCAAAATTAGTCTTACTCCCTCTTCCACATGTTCTGAACTGTCTGCAGGTCTGGGAATGAAATATAGCAGACCCCTAATGCCACCCACTGGGTAGCCCCGGAAAAGAAACAGGAGAGCGGTAAGGCCACTGCTGTTTGAAGCAGCACTCAGACTAGCTTTATCCACCTGATATCATGATAAACAGTATCATTACTTATCCACATACCACCTCTCCTACAGAGCTCATTGACACATAACTTGTGTATTTCCTGTTCTTTATCTTCAAATCTGACACTTCTCAATGCCCCAGAATGCTCCTTTGTCAGCCTTCTAAAGCACATACACATGTCAGTAGGGTCTAATTTACCACAAAGATAAATTGCCTGTTCTTTCAGGTCCTCTAAACATCCCCAATGTTATAATCTAATTTTTCAGCTCTTTAACACCCCTTGTTTTGCACTATTCTCTCTCTCTTGAGTCCTAACACTGATTTATGTATCATTTTCTGTATTCAAGTGCTTTTTTGGGAAAAAAAAAAACAAAAAAACACAAAAAACCAACACCCTAGTATTTGCCTTTCTGCTTCAAAGGCACATTGGGTGATTTATATCTTGCAGCAGGAAATTCAGAAGTCCTACTCATTTTGGTTTTCCCTTATATTTGAACTCTCATACTATTCTGACATGCTCAGAGACCAAAAAAAAAAACCCACCCAAACCTTTCCTTTATCATTTCCAAAAAGCTCACTAAAATCTAACTAATCAGAAACTTTCAGATACTATCTTAGTTTTAAGCAGCTCCCTTGCAGAAGCTGGCTCATCCCGTTTCTGTAGCTGTGAGAAAGCACAGGTTGACCTGCTACCTCTGTGAAAATCAGCTTTTTAGAAAAAAAAAAAAACAAACAAAACAGGGGACATGCTTAAAGAGCCCTTTATTACACGGATTATTGCAGCTTAGCAGCTATTAACAAAAAAACCCTGCAACATGCACCACAGCTGCAGACAGAGTCTGGGAAGCTTAAACTAACTTTTTCCTCCTAGCTGTTGTTTCGCCATGTCAGGGATTTGCCAAGAATATCAATAATTTCACTGAAGTTATTCTAATGGTGGTCCCATATCTTTCACAGATTGAACAGAGAGAACGTGACAAGTAGGACAGGACTTCATTCAGCTTAGTAGTTCAGCCTACTGTGATGAGGACTCATAAGAGAATATTCCAGCCAGGTTAATTTCTGCAGGAGTAGCACACTGCTCCAAGCCTAGAGAAGGCACTGCCAAGTGCAAAACAGGGTTAGGCTGAATTCTGAGTAATTTCAATAAACGTAAACTACGCAAGAAAAAAACAGCAATAAAGCAACTAAGAAAACAGCAACTAAGCAACTGGAGAAGAGGAGGCTGAGGTGAGACCTCATTGCTCTCTACAAATACCTGAAGGGAGGTTGTAGAGAGGAGGGAGCTGGCCTCTTCTCCCAGGTGTCACGGGACAGGACAAGGGGGAATGGCCTCAAGCTCCGCCAGGGGAGGTTTAGGCTAGAGATTAGGAGGAAGTTTTTTACGGAAAGGGTCATTAGGCACTGGAATATGCTGCCCAGCGAGGTGGTTGATTCGCCTTCCCTGGAGGTGTTTAAGTTACGGGTGGACGGGGTCCTGAGGGACATGGTTTAGTGTTTTGTGGGAGTGGTTGGTCTCGATGATCCAATGGGTCTCTTCCAACCCGGTGATTCTGTGATTCTGTGAAATACCTTACTGGTACAGAAGAGTGGTGCATCCAAGTGCTCCATCTCCAAAGGTGACAAAAGGATACTGCTACACAAGGAAAGCACATGAACCTGGCTATTTTATGTAGTCCATTCTCATGATTCTCCGGCATCTTAAACTGCTGCAGCAGGAAATTTAAGGCTACATTCCCCACCTATTCCCCTCAGCAGCCATTCAAGGACCTGCTATCTACAAACTCATCTAATCTCTTTTGAACCTGCCTTCCCAACCTTTTGTGGCAGACAGCACCAGAATTTAACAGCCCACTGCTGAACAAAGTACTTTTGGCTGTACTTTTATTCCTTTCCTGGTTTCAGAAAGTGTCTTTTGTTCTACCACCACAAGTTTTGCTGCAGAACTGCTGGTATTCATCTCATCAACAAGCTTCATAATTCTGTACACCTGAATCATATCCCTCCTTCAAACAGGGGACTATCACCCTTTTGTCAAAAAGAAAGTACCTCAACACAGCTTATACAGTTTGGGAAGCTTCTCTGGACAGATGCCAAACCTGAAAGCTTTACTACTTCAATTAAATTATGAGTACTTGAAGATGTTGCATGAGGACTGACCTAATGACCATGGAAATGTTGTCAATCCATGGTTACCTTTTCAGTTATGTTTTTAGTCAGATTATCCTAATGCTCTCAGCATTATAATTAAAAGTACAAAGACAGAAAATCTGCACCTCATGAAGCACATGGAGACAGCAGGCAGACAGAACACAACAGGACAGTTCTGCCCCATCCCTGGAAACATTCCAGGTAAGGTTGGACTGGGTTCTGAGCAACCTGATCAAGTTTAAGAATTCCCTGCTTATTGCAGGGTGGTTGCACCAGATGGCCTTCACAGGGCCCTTCCAACCCAAACCACTTTGTGATTGCTATGTCTACAGCTAAACATCTTGCAGTAGCTCAAAAATGAGAAGTGTTCACACTGGTTTCTCACTGCATCCACCTAGACAGACTCAAGACACCACGACTATCCTAATGGGTTTTAGGAGTCACTACTGCACCTCACTTGGGACCATGAAATCCAATTTCATTTCATCACCTGTAACTTCTGCCTTCAAACTGATACTGTAATACAAGAAGTCTGTATCTTTTTTCCTTCAAGAATCATCCTTTCATTTCCTGTCACTGTTGACACTAGCCCCTTGCTAAAACATTCCTCTAGTTTACCTTTGTACATTTTCCTCACCCACAAAAAGATATAACATTTCTTCCCCAAAAGCATCCAGCAAACAACCTCTGCCAACTCTGCAATAAACATTTCCACACAGCTAAAAGGGCTGTAGATTGTAGATTAAATACATGCTAGACATGTAAAATCCTTTTGTTCCTTGCAATACAGTCGGTGATTTCCTTGCTGTCTACAGCCAGCCACCTCCCTGACTGAATACTCATTTAAAGAACCCTTAATTGTGCTTTGCCAATGTTTACTCTTTGCACCGTCTCGCCTTTGCTCACTCTTCTACCAAGGCCCAACATCACAAGCCAAATGTAATCTTTTGCCTCCCTGTGCACTACTCCCACTACAACGCAGGAACCTACTGGGACTCTGAGTAACTGCAGGGAGATTACTAAAGCCCCTTTTTGGACTCAACTACAGTTGAATTACTAGTTTCAAGGCAGCACTGCAATACAGAGCAGAAAATCCTTCCACTATTTTATCCCTCTGCATTTTCTCCGGGTTGTGCCTTAACACAGCACTTTTGAATAATCAAGAAGTACTCGCTCTGCTACCCAGAGAGGCATGACTGCTTCTTTAGATCACTGGAATAGAGGGTGCACGTGCTGTTATTCCCAAGAAACAAATACTGCAAAATTTACAAATCACCTAACCTTGGCGGTATTTGTTTCATTTTTGCCCCGTAGCACCTCACACGTTTCTACAGCTGGTGAAACAGTGTCATAGTTGGCAACTTATAAAGTCACAGTTTGAGTCATGTCTGCTATTATTCCACTTGACTGTGGTTCTCTGGAACAAGTATTAAACATTAAGCCCACCCCAGAATAACTAGGCATAGAACATGAAGAAAACCTTAAGGGCAGCAGGCTAGCAGACTAAAGTCTTCAACAGAAACATTCCCTGCACGAGTGTCTGAGGCATACTACAAACACACAGGTGCTACCAAAAATACCAAATGATTTTTTGCTGATATATTCTAAAGTCTTATGCAACATATTTCATATCAGACTGCTTATTCATCTTAAACCTGAAATAAAGAAATCTGAATTCTCCTGGTTTCACTAGAAGTATTCTGGCTCACAGGAATTTCATTTGCAAGAGCTCTTCTGGAATAAAGAGGACAGAAGTTAAGCTCCTGAAGAAAGAAGATCGAGGAAAATAATTTGTGGTATTTGAGAGTCTACATGCTCACTTCCTCCCTATTTGAGTCCCATTTTTCTAACTTTTTAACAGGCTTTTTTTTTTTTTCATTATTCCTGGGACTTGCCCCAGGCTATTTATCAATTCCAATGAGTGCACAATATTTCAGATCTTTTAGAAAAGGAAGGAATATCCACCTTTTTCCCTTCATCTTGTATTATCAGTAACTTTAGAATAAGGTAACACTAACTGAAGCACAGTCTAAGGCAGCATCAAGACCTTATGCTAAGCTAAACAACACTAAGAGTTGAAATCTTAAAACTACGTAGCTTATGTAGTTCTGAGCATGACTCCTATATTAATCCAAAGTCATGAAGACTTAGAAAAGCAATAAAACAAGTATTTTATCTTGCACGGAATAAAAACAAAACTTGTTTATCACCTGCTCCTGGATCCTTTAGGCTGTGTTCTTGCAAGCAACAAGGAGACAGTTTATGCTCAGCAGAATGTGTGAAAGCTTTCCCCAGTGTTAAGGATCTCAACTTGCAGGAAACCCAAATTCTGTACAAAATTCAAACTAAGATCAAAGCCAGTCTTCTCCCTTTCAGATGGAATACAATTTAGTTAAATCACCCAGTGGAACAGAAAATATATTTCAGTTCTGTTACTCAAAACACCTCCAAGAACTGACTTTAGATATTCCAGAAGGGCCAATCCTTCCCTTTTTCCTCTACAAATGCAAATTTTTAAAAACCTGGCTTTTTTTCCCATACTGAAGCATCTCAAACATGCTACTACACACATACTGTCCTGAAGAACAACTGCACAAGACAGTGAGATGGTGCTCATCCTTCTCTCCTCATGCTCAGGTCACAGGATGAGTTTCACATATTCCCTTATGGCTTTGGGCTTCTTTGCTGTGGAAGGCAGGGGTGGAGAGCTGGGGGAAGGGAAACCCAGTCCTAGTAAGCAATGCCCTCAGATCCATCCCCAGTCGAGCTTTTCAGCCAATTAGTTCAGCAGTGGGGAGTGGCTCTGAAGAGCTCCCTCCAAAGGGGCTCCATCTGGCCCCAGCTCCATCTGGCCAGCTGACAAGTCAAAGCTTCCTGGAGGTCCCGGTTTGGCTTAGACACCAGCTGATGAAGTTCAACGCAGGCTGCTTGTCATCTAGAGGGACAGGAGCAAAGGAAATTCTTCCTCTGGATCAGCTTTAGTGTGAGAATTTTGTAACATGTCAACATACAGAACCAATTTA
Source organism: Piaya cayana (assembly GCA_013389865.1). NCBI lineage: Eukaryota > Metazoa > Chordata > Aves > Cuculiformes > Coccyzidae > Piaya > Piaya cayana. Next base: position 104,620 of record WAAB01023279.1, on the reverse strand, counting down.
CACGTTAATTTTGAAGTTTCTTGTGCTCTAGTACCACAATGCATCTTGAGACTTTGCACAAGTGTGTTATCTTTATATAGCCCATTGAAAACAAAATTAACCATCTACTTTGAAAGCAGACCTTTCTCCTCTCACTTATTTAATGAAGTTTAATTATGAATCAAATAAGAAAATTCACGTTTCTCATACACAGAACTAAAATAACCACAACGTCATGAAGGCTTCAGAAGTGGGATTTTTCTTCAATTACTAAGGACTACTGCCAATTACAGACAAATGTAATAATGAAAAGCTATATTGCTATTAGAATATTAGCATGTTATAGTAACACATGCACTCATCATGCACTAAAACTGTATGCAACAGGAGACATGAAAATGAAGAATGCCAATTTTACTGACCTTTGATTAAACTAATAGCATCAACATATTTTAGCAACTCTCCCAGAATTACAAGAGAGGAAAATTACCACAACTGCAGCTGGCCAACCCACCTGTCTCTGCAAAGCAGCAAACTTCTTCCCCATACAGAATGATTAACAACCTCATAGTACAGCTCCTTACAACTAAAAGACCTTAATAGTGCCACAAAAGCACCAAATAAGCACTCCAAACCACAGCTATTTAAGCCCTTCTCACCTCAGTTGTTTTGACCAAACTTCTGCAGGTGTACCAGGCAAGCCTTCATTTCATTGTTTCAGAAAATAAATGCTCCTGAGCTAACTTGGACAGGAATATTCAGGGAAGTGATTACCAGGTACCTATGTACCTGTTACAGTTTTTATCTGTACAGCTTAGCAGCTCCTACATTTTGTTAAACCGCAAATAACTGCATTTAGCAATTAGTTAATGCAAGTTCACTTTCAATACAGGCCAAATGCCAATGTTCTTTAAACAGGCCAGCCCCTCACCCCTCGATAAGCAGAGTTCACTCTGCACTGAAGAGTGTCTTAAGTTCAAATTACTCCAGTGTAATTAAGTCAATCTTGAGCACCAAACTGATATGAGACCCAGGAACTGCTCCCTCACAATCTCTTCTTGCTTCTCCTTCTCACTATGGCGGTCAAACACACCTTATCATCATAAAATGTCACCTGGAATGCAGCCTCGCTATTTGTTTCTCAGCTGGAAGCATTTAGGAAGGTTTTCTGCAGTAGCCAATTTCTTTTAGGCCAGAGAGTATTGAACACAGGGTTGCCTGTACTCTCCATTCTATTACAAAAAACTAATCCCATCGCATGACCTGCAGCAATTCAGCTTAACAAATCAACAATTACAAATATTTTGGCAAAGTAAGCCTAGGTATTGTTTGCCTCTCGGCACAGTTCACAACCAGTTTGTGGCTTTATGATAAAAGTCATTAAATCCAATCTGAAAAGCAGTATTCACAGCTCACTTAGCAAGCCAGGCCCATAAATGGATGCTTTCAATTACAAGGCATTTACATACACAATCATTAAGGCAGCACTGAATACGTTTGAAAACTCTAGAATACTTTTTCTAATAATTAAATTTTGCCTACTGTTCTTTATACAAACAAAACTTACGAATTCTCTTCAGTCTCAAGCAGAGCTCAGATTCTTTGTTACCCAGAACATACTACAAAGCCTGTTCTCCCAGTACTTTTGTGGGAAAGGGATTAGAGAAATGGAAACAAGTTTTGTTTTTCAAAGTTGCTCTCAGTAGTAGAGATTTTTTTCCAGCTCAAATAAACTCGATTATATCAACTGCTGCTCAACACTTCTGAAAGATCAAATGGAACAGGAAGATGGAGGAGGACCCAAGAGCGCCTTTCATTTGGAGATTCGCTGTGTCACTCAAACTGATTTTATTTTGTTCATGAATCCTAGCTTCTAGGTGGAGGAAGAGAAAAGCAAGGAGATCAACTTCTTTAAACCACATTTTCTCAATTCTGGTGTTCTTTTTATCATCAAAAAGAACATCAGGAAAACTGACAAGACTGTACTACACACACAGCTTCTTCCATAAAGTGTGGACTTTATGGAAAAAACCCACTTTTGTCTGTTTCAGTGACTGTCACCATAGTCTCAGCCTGACCTACACAACCAGAGCTACCCGGTGACTCTATTAAACAGCCCAATTAACTGTTAAATATGTACTTAAATGCATCCATCCTTCAGTTCAGTTCAAACCATCTTAAGAGAGATCCTCTCCTTAAAGGCACTTGTAGCTAATGCTATCTTTCATCATGATAGTTCTGAACAAATGGGGGAAGGGACTTCAAAAACCTCCCCTTTACTTACTTTCTCATACGCCACTAATTCACCAGTTTGTAAATGTTAAAAGTTTTGAAGCTACGCCTCAAAACAAACACACACACAACTAATCAACTCACACACCATGAAAGCTCCAACACTGCGATTAAGCACAATTAAGTCTCAACAGCAACCTTGTTCAGCTAAGAGAAGCTGAACAAGCAGGGTGTTTTTTCATTCTGGAGAACAGAGTAAAGACTAATCAGTCTCTCACTACAGAGTACAGCACCCACAGAAATAATATCATGAATTAGTCTGAAAGTTCAACTCTCCAGGCAAGGAGAGGAACACTTAGGCACATAACTTGCAGATATACATAGTCTCTTAATAAGCTGTCATGGACTTCTTGCTAGAGATGGAATCTGACTCGTTTATAACCATGGACTGTGATGACATGAGCTCTTACGCCCAATACAAACAGGTTGCAGCATTTTCAGGAATACTTGTTTGGCAAACCCAGCAAACAGAACTTTTTCTGAATGCCACCCACTTGTTTGTAAAGTGTTTCAAGAGAGCACAACACTTTGTTGGGGGGGGGTTTCAGTCAAAAACTGCTGGACAACCAAAACTACCTGTACTCCACTGCAGCCCAAATCCCAGCTGTTCAACTGGAACAGCTCTCCAAGACTACTACAAGGGCTCTTCAACCACCCGCTGTTTCCCCTTCTTTTATATCCCCAGAGTGAAGACCATAAGATTGCACTTTTTAACACTTCTCATCTCTCCCTTCACTCTCCATCACAAAAAATTGCAGCTAGGAATTCTACAACTCTGCAGCAACACCAGCTCCTCGTGCTTATCACAACACAACCTCTCCCTTGGCTTATCTAGGTAAATGGAACATGTAGCAGATAATGTTTGTTTGAGACACGTAACAGATTATGCTTGTTTACATCTTACAAGGCAAAGGCAGCCACGGCAGTAAAATAGGGGTTGTGAAGAGAACGGCTAATCTCACTGCACAGTGTGTATTCCCCATCCATGTCTCTGAGCTAGAAAAGGAACAGATGAAAGGACACTGGTTGAACAGAAGTCTGCAATCCCGAACATTCCTTTACAACTTTCCACACTGCCCCAACACACCTGATCTCTGTGCAAGACGAAGAGAACAGGAGGAGAGGGAGGAACAGGGAAAGGAAGGAGAAGCAGCACTTTCTCCCCTCTACTCCCTACACAGCTGGGGAGGGCACCCCATCCCATACCACCCTTCCCCACCCAGCCCTGGGGACTCTCAGAGGGGGCAGAGGTGGTCTGACAGTGACCCCTGCTTTTCACAGAATCAGAGAATGGGTTGGTTAGAAAAGACCTTTGAGATCATCACGCCAAACTGTGTAACTGGCCAAGACGAGCATCTCATCTGCATGTCTTCTAAATACGCCCCCCACCTGCATGGGCAGCCTCTTCCAGTGCCCAAGAAGCCTTACCATGAAGAAAGTTTTCCTGATGTCTAATCTGAAACTGTCCTGGTACAGTTTGAGGCCATTTCTTCTCTGCTATCATTTGTTAGCTGGGAGAAGAAACTAACACCCGCCACACCACAACCTCCTTTCAGGGTGTAGCAGAGAGCAACAAGGCCTCCCCTCAGACTCGCTTTCCTCCACAATGAAAAACCCCAGGTCCCTGAGCTACCACTTGTAACACTTGTTCAATGTCAGTTTTGGAATGAGGGGCCCAGAACTGAACACAGGATTTGAGGTGCAGCCTCACCTGCACCAAGACCAGGAGGAAAATCACTTCCCTGCTCCTGCTGGCCGCACTGTTTCTGATAAAGGCGCTTCCCTTCAGGTGAAGTCAGGTTTCCTGGAGGTGCCCCCCCATCCCAGCACACATCTTCATAAGAAGTTCTCCCCCAACCCAGCACCCCTCCTACTCCCGAAGCGCCCCGCCCCTCCATGGAGCTGCTGCTCCATCTCTGAGATGCCTCCCCAGCCCAGCAACGCCCCCCTCAAGCATTATTCCTCATTCCCGAGGCACACAATCCCATCCCCGAGGTGACCCTTCCACCCCAGCACACCCTCACAGGCCCCAAGGTACCTCTAATCCCCTGAAGCTGCCCCCCTCCCCTTCCTGAAGCTATTACCCCTCCAAGGCACCCCTTTCCCACACCTGAGAAATCCTCCACCCCTGACGTGCCCCCCCAGTCCCAGCGCTCCCCTCTACCCCCAAGGTGACCTCCCTCGAAGCTGCCCCCTCGCCCATCCCCCAGCCCCCTGACACCCCCCATTCCCACACCAGTCCCCCACAACCACCCTATCGAGGTGTTCCCCTATCCCAGTGCCCCCTAGACCAGAGGTGCCGCCCCACACCTACTCCATGAGATGCTTCCACCGCCCCTTTGCTCCCTTCCCTAGTGCCGCCCCCCAGCATCCCCCTGCACCCTAATGCCATTCCCATTCCCTCCCAAAAGGGCTCCCCTATCCCAGCGCCCCCTCATGCCCAAGGCCCCTAACCTAGCTCCCCAAGCTGATGTGCTCCTCCACCCCCAAGCCCCCCAGCCCCTAAGCTGCACCCCCATCCCAGCACCCTCCACCACAAGGCACAGCCCTTCACCCCCAAGCTGCCCCCCACAGCCCCCCTGAACTGTACCCTTATCCCAGCAACCCCCTCACTCCCTATGACTCCCTCTCCAAGTTGCACACCTATTCCACCGTCTCCCTCACCCCCTTCTCCCTCGCTTCCCCTGAGCTGGGCCCCCACTCCAGCATCCCCACGCCAAAGCACATCCCTCCACTCCCAGCGTGGACTTTACTGAGACCCCCCCAAGCCACGACGTCCCTCCCCATCCTAAGGTGCATCCCTCCACCCCTAAACTGCCCGCAAACACCCCGAGGTGCCCCCCACGGTGCTCCCCTTATTAAGCCCCTCCACCATCCCATCGCCCCCCATCCAGCTTCCCTTCACTCCCGAGGCCCCCAGTGTTCCCATCACTGAGAACCCCTTCCGGAAACTGCATCCCCATCCCAGTTCCCCCCATGCCAAGGTGCATCTCTTCACATATAACCCCCGAAGTACCCCCACAGTGCTTCCCTTACTGAGCTCCATATCCCATTGCCACCCCCCTAAGAGCCTCCCTTTCCCTCAAGACACATCCCTTACCCACTCAAGGTGCCCTCCAACACACCCCCAGTCCCCGAAGTGCCCCCCATCAAGCCCCTTGCCGAGACCCCCACCAACCCGAGGCTTCCCCCCCATCCCACCGCCCCTCCCCTCCTAGCTGTACTCCCATCCCGGCGCACCCCTCGCTCCCTACTTCCCCCACCCCCCGCAGCTGCACCCCC
>WAAB01023279.1:0-96467 GCA_013389865.1 Piaya cayana | reverse complement strand
CCTCCCCCCGCGCGGCCCAGCACCTCCCCCCCCCCGCACCACAACAAAGAGGGCGGAGAACGCGGGGAGGCGCCCCTCGTCGAGGCTCCCTCTTCGCGCCCCTCAACCACCGGGCCTTGGCTTCGCTCCGTTTCCCGCCCCTCCGGAGAACCCCGGGACCAACCTCCTCCTCCTCCTTCTCCTCCTCCTCCGCGAGCTGCGCGGCCGCCCCGGTCCCTCAGCGCGGCCTCCCAGCCCTTCGCGTGCCCGCCCCCCTCCGCGCCCATTGGCTTCCTCAGGGCCACGCCCTACGCTGCGGGGCGGGGCGGTGGATCATTGACCAGCTGGCCCGTCAGTTAAAGAGCATCGCGCGCCGATTGGATAAAGGAGTGTATAGGCCCCTCCCTCCTAAGCGATGACTGGCCGAGGCGGCTGTCGCTCCGCGCCCCGCGCGCCCTCTGGGGGCGGTGGGTGGGTGGGGAAGGGAGAAGCACGGCGGAAGGGTTTGGGTGACGCGCGCGCGCGCAGCCGCAGTCGTGGCGGTGATGTTTAGCGTAACCTGCCGCGGAAGGCGCGGGAGGGAGCTGAGAAAAAGTAGTGCGTTCCTTCCCGCCTGGACTTGTTTGTGGGGGAGAGGCAGGCGGGGCATGGAGTTACCCCGGCTGCCTGCCCTCGAGCAGGTAGTGAAGCCATGATGACTAAATCTAAGTTTAAAAGCTGTTTGGACAAGGGAGAGTGTCTTCTCTGCCCTGAGAGCGCATGAGTGTCAAGGGAATTATTGGGGACCCTCAAGAGCATGAGGCCTCTCTGTCCCCACAGCCGGAGAGTAGCATGGACCCACTGCACCAGCCTCATTGTCCTGATATGATCCCAAAGAGGGTTAAAACTGCCCAGGGCTCTCTCCTTCCATAATAGAATGATGGAATTGTCTCAGAAAACACCTTCGAGATTATCAAGTCCAACCATTCCTATCCACCACTAAACCATGTCCCTGAGCACCTCATCTGCCTGTCTTTTAAATCCTTCCAGGAATGGTGACTCCACCACCTCCCTGGACAGCCTCTGCCATCGCACAAGAACCCTTTTGGTGAAGATTTTTTTTCCTAGTATCCAGTCTAAATCTCTTTGGTGCAACCTCTTCTTTCTCCTGCTATTATAATTTCACACCCAGTTAGAAGTAGTTTATTCTCTCTTCATTTGTAGTTTAGGGTAACTAGGTAGTTTTCCACAGGAACTTAGAGGTTGCAGCAAAGTGGTTGTTGGTCTCTTCTCCCAAGTGGCAGGTAACAGGACAGGAGGAAATGGCCTCAAGTTGTGGCTGGGAAGGTTTAGACTGGATATCAGGAACAATTACTTCTCTGAAAGAGTGGTGAAGCATTGGAAGAGGCTGCTCAGGGAAGTGGTGGATTCTTTATCCCTGGAGGCATTGAAAAACTGTAGATGTGGTGCTCAGGGATGTAGTTTAGTGGTGGAGTTGGTAGTGTTAGGTAAAAGGGTTGGACTGGATGGCTTCAAGGATCTTGATTCTCTCCTCTATTCTTCTCTTGTGAGACCTCGTCTGGAGTATTGTGTCCAGTTCTGAAATTCTCAATGTAAGAAGGGGGTGGAACTCTTGGACTAGGTCCAGAGGAGGCTACAAAGATGATCTGAGGGCTGGAGCACCTCCCATATGAGAGCAGGTTGAGAGAGTTGGGGTTGTTCAGCCTGGAGAAGAGAAGGCTCTGAAGAGATCTTCTAGTCAATTTACAGTGCCTGAAGGGGCTGCTACAAGAAAGCTGTGGAGGGACTGTTCACAAACGCTTGTAGTGATAGGATGAGGGGCAATGGGTATAAACTGGAGAGGGGCAGATTTAGACTAGACGTAAGGAATAATTTCTTCACCGTGAGGGTGGGGAGACACAGGCCCAGGTTGCCCAGGGAAGCTGTGACTCACCCATCCCCAGAGGGGTTCAAAACCAGGTAACCTGATCTAGTGGGAGGTTTCCCTGCCTGTGGCAGGAAATTAGACCTGAATGGGCTTTAAGGTCCTTTCCTACCAAACTATTCTATGATTCTATTCTATTATTCTGTTTTATGATTCTGTGATCTTCTCCAAGCCTAATGATTATTCTGTGGTCAAAAAGGTCTCCAAATCACTGCAAGCCAAACTTTTTCATACACAAGAATACTTGGCAGGGAACAGTGACAGTGATAACCTTGAATCCAGAACTTCTGCAGACCAATGGGTCCCCTCCAAACACTGGAAATAATTTGCCATTTTCCATGCTGTTTCCATCTTTTGATAACCATTAACAGAGGGATGGACTGGTCACCTATACTATAAAATAAGAGACTAAACTACTTGTAATGGGCTGTGAAATAAAAATAGCAGGAGAAAGAGAAGAAGAAAAGGTTGCACCAGGGAAGATTTAGACTGGACACTACGAAAAAAATCTTTACTGAAAGGGATTGCAGGCGCTGACAGATGTTTTCCAGGGAGGTGGTGGAGTCACCATCCCTGCAGGAATTTAAAATATGGGCAGATGAGGTGCTCAGGGATCTGGTTTAGTAGTGCACAGGTGCAGTTGGACTCAGTCATCTAAAAGGTCTTTTCCAACCAAACTATTCTATGATTTTGTCTGCTGTTTCAGGCTGGGACAGGCTGTGTTCTCAACAGTGACCAAGGTGTGATGCTGGGGTAGGGCTGCCTTGAAGCCTTCCAGCCTGCCTCTGTCTCACCTCACAGCATCAGGGCTGCCCCCTCCTACTCAGTGGCTTGTCAGAGAGCTGGTTTCCCTTCATATTGTTGGGCTGGGCTTGTTTGGGTTTGGTTTTGGTTTTTTTTCAGCAGACTCTTCACCACTTTAACAACCTGTGGTGTGGTAATGATGTAATAGAAACAAATTCCTACACCTAAGCCAATCCCCAGGCTCACCACAAGTAAATGAGAGCCTGTTGGCGGCCGGGAACCTGTCAACCCACGAAACCTAACACGGCTTTCTTTGCAGAGGTCCTTGTGGCGATGCCTGGCAGGTTGTCTAAGACACGAGTAGGAAGTTTGGGAGTTTAATGGGGCTTCTTCAGGTAAAAAAGTCTGTTCCTCTTTTGCTGTATGTCTGTTGGAACTGATCTGGACTTTTTTTCTTCCTTCCTTCCACTTTTTGATACTTATCCTTATTTTCTGCCAGACATCTCACAACTCCAGGCCACTTTTCTTATACCCATGGTTGCATCTTACCAGTGTAATAGCTTTCTTCCCATGGGCATGCTCCTCTTCCAGACTGAAATGGTTTCTGCACTCGGTGACGTACCTGCTATGATTCAGCGTCCTGGGCACACATCCCATCTCAACACACTTGGTTATTCTCAGGAGCCCGGTGCAGCACCTCTCCCATCATTTAGCCTTTTTGACAGAATGATAGATGGGGATTCACAGAAATCTTCCTCTTGCCTTGTCTGTCCTTGGATTTTCCCAGAGCAGACATGGGAGCAGACATGCAGCTTATTCAGTGTTTTATTGTATGGTTTTGCCTCCAATTCCATCTGTTTGAGATTCAAGCTGGTCATGAAATAGACACAAAGAGGAGAAATTAGCCACTGCAGACAATGTGAAGCTGCTGACAGATTACCATCGTGTTTTTGAAAGATAAGGAGATGTTCCAGGCATGTTGTACCTGGATACAGGCTATTCAGCCAGCACAACCTTAGCGGGGGTTGCACTGCATTCAGAGAGAATTTGTTGTATGAACAGCAAGTTAATTAGGCTCAGTTTTTTGTGTCAAACATTCTTTTCATTTTATCCTGTGCTGCACCCAAAGTGTGACCAGGCAAGTCGAAGGAGGGGATTCTGCTCCTCTACTCTGCCCTCATGAGACCTTGCTTGGATTCCTGCATCCAGTTCTGAAGCCCTCAGCAAAGGAAGGACATGGATCTGTTAGAGCAAGTCCAGAGGAGGCCACAAAGGTGATCTGAGGCCTGGAGCACCTTCTGTCCCAGGGCAGGCTGAAAGAGTTGGAGTTGTTCAGCCTCAAGAAAAGAAGGCTCTGGGGAGCCCTTAGAGCAGCTTCCAGTGTTGAAAGGAGCTCCAGGAAAGCTGGGGAGGAGCTCTTGATCAAGGAGTGCAGGGACAGGATGTAGGAGGATGGTTTGAAGGTGAAAGAGGGGAGATTGAGATCAGATTTTATGAAGGAATGTTCTTCTGCAAGGGTGGGGAGGCCCTGGCACAGGTTGCCCAGAGAAGCTGTGGCTGTCCCATCCCCCCAGGTTGGATGGGGCTTGGAACAACCTGATCCAGAGGGAGATGTTCCTGCATGTGGCAGGGGGTTGGAACTGGATAGTGTTTAAGGTCCTTTCCAACCCAAATCATTCTATGATTATAACCCCATGACTGACTTCTGATACATACAATACTCCCTTCTGTGGTCCCAACGTACTTTATTGGCTTGCTATCTGGGCACAGTGAAGCACATGCTATGACTCAATCAGGCCTATGCATGTTCTGGCTGCCCACCATTTCTTAACTTCCAAGGAAGCCAAACGGTACCAATAAAGGCTGAGTTTCCTCTGCCTTTCTCCTGAGCAGAGCACTAACAAGGTTTTTCTTTTATGAGGCAGCTGATGTTTGTGTCACAACTTAGTCTAGAAACTTTGTCTTCCCAAAAGCTCTACATCTCTGTTAGATTTGGTTGAAATAGGTCAGAAGATTGACAAGCTTATATTGAGAGCATCTGACAAATCATAGAATAGTTTGGGATGGAAGGGACCTTAGAGCCCATCCAGTTCCACCCCCTGCCATGGGCAGGGACACCGCCCACTGGATCAGGCTTCTGGAAGCCCCATCCAACCTGGCCTTGAGCACCTCTAGGAATGGGGCAGCCAGCACTTCCCTGAGCAGCCTATGACATTATCTCAGCACCCTCACAAGAAAACATTTCTTGCTAGTATCTCATTGAAATCTCCCCTCTTTCAGCCAACATTTGCATCCCATTTCTTTAGGAAAGGATATAGCAAGCAAAATAAAGCAGGAGAAATAGAGCAAATGGGAAAAGGTGGCAGTGGGACTGCAAATCACAAAGCGCAGAAGTTGCCTGGGAATTGTAGTTGCCATGGGGAAGCCAGGCAAGATGTGCATCAACAGCTTAAACACTGCTGTAGAGAGAGCTCCCAGCTGCACACCTGCAACTGCAGGAACAGCACCTGATCTGGTAAAAACAACAAATGAGTAAAACCCAATCCCTGATACAAAAGCTGCGTACTATTGACTAAATGATATAGCTCACCACATTTTTGGCCAGTAGCAGACAGGTACAGATGATTGACAGTCCCATTTGGATTTGAACCTGCCGGGAGAAGAGAAGCCTGTGGGAATACTTTTTAGCAGCCTTCTAGTGCTTAAAGGGGGCCTATAGGAAACCTGGGGGGAGACTTTTTAGCAGGGTCTGTGGCAACAGGGCAAGGTGTAGTGGTTTAAAACTAAAAGAGGTGAGATTCAGACTAGAAAGAAGGAGACATTTTTTTTTTATACTGAGGGTGGTAAAACATTGGAGCAGGCTGCCCAGGGAGGTGGTGAAGGAACCATCCATGGAAACATTCAAAGTCAGGTTGGATGGGGCTCTCAGCAACATAATTGAGTTGAAGGTGACCCTATTTACTGCAGGGGGGTCAGACTAGATGGGACCTTTAAGGGTCCCTTCCAACCCAAACCATTCTGTGATTCTGTGATTCTACGGAAGAACATCAGCATCTCAGCAAGGTATGTGAATGTGTGGCAGAGGGATCGATATCCTCACAAACTGCGTTGTCTTACAGAGAGACAGGAAGAACACAGTGATATTTCACAGTCTGCTAGAAAGAAAAAGGGAAATTATCTAAGATCTAAAGAAAACATAATGAAATGGCTGCACTCTGCTATAGAGAATACATGTTGACTTCCCAAAGGCTGTGACCAAATTCTCTGAGAGGTATTAGAAATATAACACCAGTATCAGATAACTTCAAAGACACCTGGGATTTCTAAATGACCCTGACACTATCAGATATCAGTCTGTGAAGCTGGTGTGAAGTGCAGTGCCAGGAGGCCAGGGCTTGGAGTCAGAGCAGATAGATTTGTGTTGAGGTCATTATTACCAATATGTCAAAATGATCTGTTAAAATGAAAAAAGAAAAGGAAGAGCTTTGAACAGAGTTGCGTTAAAAAAGACCATCCAATGTGTTCATGGCAGGAAATAACATATGACAAAACCAACCATAAATCCACAGACAGCCACAGCTAAATGGTCCCAGATTTCTTAGCTCATGTGCTAGTTGAAGCACCAGCATATACTTCAGTAAGTACTGGGTCTCTTATGTGAGCAACTGTAGTGCTGCTTCCCTGCATACTGTAAATACCATTCAAGTACGCTATGTTCTCTCTAAACTTATGTGAAGATTGCTTCATCTTATACAAATCTGCAGAAGATTATGGAAGAGAAAATGGTGCATGGAGAAGCTGGGTCTGGAAGCTGCGAACGGGGCAGATTCCCTTTCATACTGCATTCCTTCATGGCCTAACAGCATAGAAGCAGCCTTTCCATGTCATTGCAGGACTGCTCGCCACAAAGGCGAACAGGGCAATGCTTGGAAAAGCTTCCACTGTGTAGGTAACAGCATAAAACAGCTCCTCTAGGACTGAGATGACATAGAATCACAGAGCAGTTTGGGTTGGAAGGGACCTCAAAGCCCACCCAGTTCCACCCCCCTGCCATGGGCAGGGACACCTCCCACTTGGATCAGTTTATTCCAAGCCCCATTCGACCTGGCCTTGAACCCCTCCAGAGATGGGGCAGCCACAGCTTCTCTGGGCAACCTGGGCCAAGGCCTCCCCACCCTCCCAGGAGAACATTTCTTCCTAAGATCTCATCTCAATCTCCCCTCTTTCAGCTTAAAACTGTTCTCCCTAGTCCTGTTCCTGCACTGCCTGATCAGAAGACCCTCACCAGCTTTTCTGTAGCCCCCTTTCAGTACTGGAAGGCTCTTATAATGTCTCCCCAGAGCTTTCTCTACTCCAGGTTAAACACCCCGAAAGAATAGCTCCCTCAGCCTCAGAGGGATAAATATGGACTTAAACCACTTCTCCTCATAACACATGAAGCTGGTAAGCTGCTGCATGCTGTATCACTTGTGGCAGCAGGAGGAGTGCAAAGAACACCCGACAATGCCTTTCCTGTCACATAACGAGATGATGTTTTTCAGGACAGCTGACTGCTGGTGTACTGTCCAAACAAGCATTACACTAAAGGGAGTAGAGAAGAGCTGTAATATCATACATGAAAAGAAAGGCATTGTACGAGGTCTGAAAATTTCTGCAATGAACAGGAACTTCTACTCAGGCATGCCAGCATAAAGTAGATAAACTATGTACTGAGGGCCAAGCACTCCTCAAGCTTCAAAAAAACCCTCTGACTTAAGGCTGGGAATAACAGCAAAATACATTAATAGGCATTTCATATTTCTTCTCTTTTGTTTCTCTTTTTGGTAATGAAATTTCTCTGAAATGTTGAAACTCAGATCTGGTCACTACCTCTTCTGAAATGCAGAAGTGTGTTTCCAGTATTACATAAATCACTGTTGTTTCAGACTGGGCTGTTGGGAGATTTCAAAGCAGAGCGAAAAAACAGGGTAACAGTCCCACAGTGCCAAAACATTTGACAGTTATTAACATGAGCCTACTGTGTCTGTCTTATACCCTTGCCAAAGTGGACTTAAGAAATTATGTACTCCAAATAATGTGCTAGAAGTGAAGATGTGCCTTCCTGACCCATCATAGTACAAACTGACTGGTGTTTATGTTATCAAGTGCATTACATTTGTCAGATGCAATGGAGTTAGACAAAAATCGTAGGAAGTGACATCTTCTGTAAGAAGTTGAGAGCACAGTGAGAATATCCTTGTGTCTGCTCTCTTTCCTCATTTACACAGTGTAAGTCTGATGAGTAAATGATTTAACTACCTTAACCTGGATTAATTCTGAGGGCCTGTTTGCACATAAACCCAGCTGCCCTGAGTAACCAAAGGCAGAGCAAGCTGTGAAAGGCAGCTTCAGCATAGCCAATCAAACACTTGGATTTTGAATTCTGTGTTGACCTATTTGACTTCGCACTGGAATGGATTGTGAGCTTTCATACAGCAGAGCAGTAAGATCTGGCTACAGGAAAATCCTAAAGGCCTGGATCATCGATTCATAGAATTGTAGAATCATAGAATTATAGAACCATGGAATGCTTTGGGTTGGAAGGGACCTCGAAGCCCATCTAGTTCCAACTCCATGCCATGGGCAGGGACACCTCCCAGTGGAGCAGGGCTCCAAGCCCCATCCAGCCTGGCCTTGAACACCTCCAGGGACAGGGCAGCCACCACTGCTCTGGGCAGTCTGGGCCAGGGCCTCCCCACCCTCACAGCAAAACATTTCTTCCTAAGATCTTATCTCAACCTGCCCTCTTTCAGATTAAAATCATTACCCCTCCTCTTGTCCCTGCACTCCTCTTTTAAGTACTGGATCTATCTAGGGTGCTTGGTAGCTCAGATGCAATCACAGATGTTGCACATAAGCTCAGTAAACTCAATTTCATACCTGTCTCTGGGCTTCAAAGGTATCTTTAGGTGTGGTCAGCCATCACCCAGGAACTGTAATGTCTGACATTGCTTGAACTTAAAACACTTCTTAATCATTCTTGGCAGGCTGCAGAGCCTCCAAGATGGTTTTGCAGGTCCTCACTTGGGTCCAGCAATGCTTTGCTGTTCCTTACTGAGATAAGGAGGGGGAAGGACTGTCTATGGGATGTCCCCAAGAACCCCTGTGGACATAACCCCACCATCTACTGTTGGCTTGAGCGTGTCCACTCTCATTCATCAGTAGTCTCCCAAACTGCCTTCATTTTCCTCTGTTTTCCTCATTTTTATAGATCAGAAATGTTTCTTGTTGACAGCATTTTTGTTTTTTTCTTGGGTTTTCCCTCTATCCCTTATTATTTTGAATACTGCACCATTCATCTGCCTCTCTCCTTTATTCTGGATTAGTTGAAGTTGATTAGAAACACATTTATGCTAACCCTGAATAAGCCATCATTAAAGTGAAATAGCCTTGTTCAGAGAGATTTACACAAGTTTATCTTTATTGACTTAAATAAACAAGTGTAATTTGTGAGTAGGCCTGGGGGACAATAGCTTTGTTTCTGAATTAATGGTAGGCCCTGGTCCAGCAAGGATATGTGAATGTATTTAAATCAACTCACTGATTAAGCCAGCTGAAAGGAGGGAGATCAGTCACAAAATTCAACATAAATGCAGACCTTGGTGTGATTGATTTTTCTATCATCCCTATTTCCTTTTTCTGTTCGCTTTTTCCCGTGAGCTGAAATTAATTCATTACAGTGAAATCTGCAAAATAATAAAAAAAATAGTTTGTGCCTTCGTAGGAAGGATCAAAATAAACCAATTTATGCTGTGATCAGTTATTGCAATACAGTCTGTTTCTGTTTTACACTGTGCAAGATGCACTATGCTAATTAAGCATATGTTTGTATAGATTAGTCTCAACGAGATTTACCCCAGTTTTCTACACCATCTGTGCAAGGCTGGTAGCCGAGTTGGAAGTGATTTCGGTATACATTGTCTATATTAGTTGATGAAGGGTTTAGAATACTTTGAGGTAAAAGTTTTCTTTGTGTTGTTATTGGTCTTGCAAAGCTTTAGTTGCAGATTTTGAACATTCTCTTTGTGCTTTCAAAAACTAGTAGTTTATGACAATACCATTTTGAAAGTTATTGTTTTTGTGATGGACATAACGGATCTAGCTGGATTTCAAAGAACCTGAAAAGCTCTTTCTTGCTTAGTTTTATTTAGAGATATAAAACATATGTTACTGTTGTGCAGGTGAAGCCAGATAAAAATGGTGCCATAATAAAAAATTAGGCCTTAAAATATACAGGGACAAAACCATCTTGTTGTTTATTTCAGCTCTTGGCATTTATTGTGATGAATAATCTCTATCCTTCTAACAACGCTTGAAGCCATCTGATAGTTTTTCCTATGTGATCCACAGGGAGGTCTGTGTTACAGCTTCCATCCCTGGCACTCCACATTACCAGCAAGGCAGGGTGATTTCTTTGACTGGGGTAGCAAAAGAAGGAGCTCTTAGCTCCCAATGCACACTGTGGTAGCCATCATATTTACAGAGGATGTTGGGATTTGCTCCAAAAGTCATCCTCGCCTCCGCTGTTTGGTGTAGGAGTCAGTTGGTTTTGTCCTCCCTCAGTCCAGGATCAAGCTAGTGCTGGACACGTGTCCACACTCAGCACAGCAAAATCGCCTCTCTGCAAAAGTGAGTTTTGCCTTGTTGTCCACAGAAACTGCCTTTCTGGCGATGAAGACCAGCTGCTCGCTGGCTGTTGTCCTGATGCTGTGTTCTGGCTGCAGGATTTAAGGCACTAGGAGGTTAAATATGAACAACATAAAAGGAGGTTGTGGCAAGATGGGTGTTAGTCTCTTCTCCCTGGTAGCCAATGACAGGACAAGGGGAAATGGCCTCAAGTTGCACCAGGGGAGATTTAGGCTGGACATTAGGAGGACTTCCATCATTGAATGGGTTTTCAGGCATTGGCAGAGGCTGACCATGGAGGTAGTTGAGTCCCCATCCCTGGAGGTGTTTAAAAGATGTACTTGCGGACAAGGTCTGGTGGCAGCTTAGCAGGCCTGGATTGATGGCTGGACTCAGTGATCTTAAAGGTCTTTTTGAACCAAAACCATTCTATGATTTTAATGAAGTCATCGAATTTATGTCTAATACAGGCCATTACAACCATCTACTCTGTTATTTATTTCAAAGGCCAAACAATTTCCCCTTCAGAATCCTTTTTTGAGCCCATGATCTTTGCAGCTCTGATATGCATTTCCATTGCATATCAGCCATGGAAAAGTCAGCTGTGCTCCAATGATGTGGTGGGAAGGATCCACCAACTATCTGGTAAGCTGCTGTGGTGAAAATGAGTGTCTTTGTGTTATCTGTAAGGGATCTGTTTAGCTTCACCTTCATGCCATTAGATCTCATAATACCTTTTTGTTGGTTTTGTTTTGCTAGACTGATGTCTTCATTGCATGTAAGTATTTGGTGACTGGGAGTGAGTTGCACTTCTGCTTTTCTTAAATGAACAAACTGAACTGAGTTTATCAGGTCTTTCATTGCAAGGAGGGTTTGCAAACTTCAGTGCTTATCCCAAATCCTCTTTACCTCTAGAACTTCCTTTTTGAAGTATGGACACTGAAACCATGAACAGTCCTTTAATACATTTACAGTGTTGTAATGCTTCCCTGCCTTTTTTCTTCTGTGTTTAAATTCAAACACCCTGTTTCCTCTGCCGTGTAAAGCCAGGAATATACACTCACAGTGTTCTCAACAGTGACCTGTAAATCCTTTTTAAAGTCGTTGCTTTCCAAAATGCAGTCCCAGCTCTTAAAGTTGAGATGTGCAGCCTTGATTCCTTGAGACAGCTGTCTTAAAACCACCAATCTGAGTGACTACATTTACTGCACTGTGCAGATCGCTCTGTAGAAGTAATTTGTCAATATTTATGAAATGTGGCAGTAGGAAAAGACTCCCAGCTTACAGCCACAGGCAAGGACAGCCTCTGATTTTTTTCAGACCTTAGCATTCACAGGTGAAGAAAGGTCGGACAGTAATGGACTCTTAAATGCTTCAGAATAGTATTGCTAGTGAAAATGGAAATAGAGGGGTATGTCTTATGGTAGATGTGACCAAACAAAATCTGAACTGCAGTCTAGCTGACTTAGCTTCTTCACACAAGTTTGACACAACTGCAGGCAAACATATTACAGATCGTGTAGTTCTAAGCACCAGAGATAAGGAAAGTGGAGCACATGGGCTGCAAAAGTCAGATTCAGAGCTTAATCAGCCTGTTGATGTACGTTACAGCAAGGAACAGGGCAAGAAAGAACTAGAAAAGATGAAAACCTTAGAAAAGATATATGCCATGTGCAAGTAAATAGAACCAGCAGCTGAAATAGAAGCATTGGTCTGCAGAGAGCAAGAGACAAATGGAAAAGGCTAACATCTAATAATGGTGTTGTAAGTGTTTATTCCAAGATCAAATTATAGAATCATAGAACCACTAAGTTTGAGAAAGATCTCTAAGATCATCCAGTACAACCATCAGTTCAACACCACTGTGCTTACTAATCCATGTCCTAAAGTGCCACATCTACATTTTTTTAAACACCTCAAGGACTGGGGACTCCACCACTTACCCGAGCAGCCTCTTCTAATGCTTCACCACTCATTCAGTAAAGACGAATTTCCTAATATCCGGTCTAAACCTTCCCAGGCACAAATTGAGACCATTTCCTCTCATCCCTTTTAACTTGGGAGAAGAGACCAACACCCACCTACCTGACCACAACCTCCTTTCAGAGAACCATAGAAAGCTAGGTCTTCCTTCCGCCTCCTCTTCTCCAGGCTAAACAACCTCATTTCCCTCAGCCACTCTAAGAACTGCGCTCTTTCCCCATCTATGCAAACTGCCGTCTGCAGCAATTAGTACTCTACAGCAGACATTCAGTAACATCCCTCTGAAGCGATGTCTTGTTCCCCATCCACTGTCATGAAGATTACAGCACAAAGAAATAATTTGCATCTCAGGCTCTGGCAAGTTGGGATATTAGAGATGTTCCAAGGCTGTTGTGCCTTCCTTTGCACAATGAACACACGTGTCTTGCACAAACTTAAAATCTAAATCTGATGGTAAGGATTTAAGCTATGTTTTAACTGTTATTTTTGGAGTCAAAGGAGCCATTGTGTGTAGCTTTGACCTTAACTGTATTGAGGGTAGCTGTAGGTTTCTGCTTAGCTAACACATGCAATGGATGTTTATGCTTTTGTGGGACAGAGACTGACTATTTGGCCCTGTGGAGCCCTTCCTAATGGGTGACTTTATCATAATGCAAAGCCTTGAAGGACCTTAATTGAGTGCAATTCTTACCGCTCAACTTTGTGTCTGAAGCTCAGCTTGCCTCTGGTTCACCAGTAAGAAAAAAGCCCTTTTGAAGTTAAAGGAAACAGAAGAAGCATCTGGAAAGCCCTTTCCAGGATATTTCTATAGTTTAATCAGAGTTGAAAACCTCTTGATTGAGCTGAACAGCTCAGACCTTGTAAGTGCTGTAACTAGAGCAACTTGGAGGTCTGGCTGCTTGCCCAGCTTCTGGGTGGATTTTGCAATGCACCAAACTTGGCGTTGCAGGTGAGCACGCTGTCTGGGGAGGAACAGAGTCAGGGAATGTCAGTCTAAACTCTGTCCACCCTTAAACACGGTGGAAATGTGGCTCTAGCAGGTTCTGAGACAAGGAGTCTTCTGCCCAAGAATAGTGCCCCGCACAAGTACTGATGGCTCTGCTGGTAGGCAGTGGCACGTACTATGCTCCATCTATAAGTAGTCCTCTCCTGGAAATACTTGGAGAAATGACAGCAAGTGTGTTTGGGCATCCTTCTGATTATCCACCCCTGGCTGCTATCTTCTCATCCTTCAGATGATGTTCCTATTACTTCCCCTCTGGTTGATCCAGAGGGAAAGCTTATGTTGCATCTCACCTGCCATGTGTTTGTGACAGACAGGTGATTGTCAGCCTACCTGTGAAACTGTCTAGACGCAGTGATGTGCTGTCAAACACACAAAGTTAACGAAATGATAGGGAAGAATGTTTTCCCCATGAATCCTCTTTCCATCATCATAATCTTGGAGGTAATTTGTGTCAGCGGCATGTACAACATTTTCAGAGGAAGGCATGATTTGATTAATCAACTCTGCCTACTTTAGATGTTCTGGTTTTTTTTTTTTCTGAAGTCCATCACCATATCAGCTCAGGTTTAACTAAACTCCCCAGGGGCAGCAATGCTGCAGTTATGGGTAGTTTGCACTTATTTAACAGGTAATGCCAGTAGATAATGGCCTCATGCTGCTAGATAAGCCATGACGTTTTACTCTTGACATAACTTCTAAAATGAAGGCTAGTGGTTTGGAAAAACAACATTTGTTTTTGAAACAGAACGTCAGTTTCTCTTCTTAAGTTCCTTCTCAGCAAAAAGCTGAGGAGTGGAGAGGAGCAAGAGAATCATCCCAGCACCATTTACAATTCCAGACAGATAAGATTGTCACCAGTGAAAGGATCTTGCCATTCCCCTCTTCTGACTTTTTTCCCTTTTGTGAGCATGAGGACTTAACAGAGACGATGTGACTCAAGTCTGTGACATGGGCCCTATTACAGTTTCAGCTGGAAACGTTGTCAAGGCCAACAGGTATCATAAAAGGTATTACCGAAAGGTGCTCTGAGCTGGGATCTGCACTGCACGGACACTGTCTAGGGCAAGAACAAAGCTTAGAGAATGGAGATCAGAGAAACAGGGCCAACCTCTCTGGCCATGCTGGTATGCTGGTATGTCCCAGAAAAGAATATTTGGAAAATGGGTTTGCTTTATAATGTACACAAGAAGATGGATTTACAGGCTAAGTCCATTATGTCTTTAGAGAGACACCTTGAGGTTGCCTCAAACACCAGCCCCTTGTCCCTGCAGATGGATGGTTGGATGCATTTCACCAAATGCCAGAAGTTTGATGTCAAAATGTAAGTTACTTGCCTCAAACTTTCTACAAACATCAGGAAAAGAGGCCTTTCTAGAGGACAGTTCATCTAGCCTATTTTAGAGAGTGTTTTAGGGTGAGATGAGTAAACCCCTGCAGCTCCTGTTTTTCTGCACTGCATATAAATGGAGCCTCTGTTTTTAGATGCCTCAGGATGCTTCAAATCTGCAAGCCTAGCCCCAGGCACACAGCAGAGCATGTGGGGTCTAATCCTATGGGCTCTAAACCTGGAACCTGGTCTAAATGTGCCCACAGAAGTATTTATTTTCTGTTTCTTGCAGCATCATGAGTACCTCTGGCACACCAGCATGCAGCAGCGCATAGTGTACCTGCCATGCCAACTGGCCGCAGCCAGAGATGCCAGCTGGCATGGAATGTGCAACGCCCAGAGTACCAGACTCCTGGCTTTCAAAACAGGGTGGGCACATGAAAAATGTTGTTGAAAATGGTCCCTGGCCTGACCCAAATCCCAAACCATGCCCAAGACATGTCTGGAAGAGTCCAACTGGCCCAGGGCCAATGCTTTGCTGGGGACTGGGGCAGCTGAAGAGCACGGACAAGTGAGCTGCATGTGTTGGACTTTCCCTGGGACTTCCCATCTACATTTATGTGGTCCTGTGGTCAGACTGAAGTGCCCTCAGGCTTTAGTATCCTGTCCTTCTGCTTCCAAGCACACCCAATATCCTTCTTAGAGCAACTTAGAACGATCCTTCAGTAGGTTAATGCATAACAGGCAATGGGCTGGGACACGGATTTATTTTTATTATACAAATAGAGGAAAAAAAGTTGATGTTCCAAACATTCTCAGTGCAATTAGAAGGTCCAACCTTAGTTCTCCAAAGGCAGACAGGTACACAGGCAGGATAGACTGAAGAATATGGGTCTATTCAGTACTAGGATTGATGGTTGGTTACAGACCAGAGGCCATTTTGTGAGCATCTCCAAGCCCTGAACAGCTTATGTTAAATGAAATATAGACATAAGGCTTTGTAGCTGTGTGTATAGTTTTGCACGTACACACCACGAATACAAAGGCTTACACAGGCTCAAAGTTTCTTTTACAACACTAAGCGATTATTCTGCTGTAAAGCTTCTCTTGTTTTTCAGTGGTAACTTTTCTTGGGTAGACCTTGAGTTGTAACTTTGTAGTCTATTGAGCTAGAATTCTCACAGCTGTTTCTCATGGGAAAGTGTAAGATTCATGTAACTAACTGATTGCTTGTTGCTAAAGGAGAATTGTTGAATCAGCTTATTAAAACAATAGTCTGTATGAATCGTGAAACGTATAAGAATCTGTAATGAGCTCAATAAACTGGCTCACTGGAATCACATTGATTCGTGAAGTGATGAACCCGTTCCTCCGTCATAGGATGTCTATCTGTCCTATGAATCTCTGGCGTAACACCGTAGTGCCTGGCAGAACTGATGAAACAGCATGGCCAGCTCAGGACCTGGTTTGATCCAGGAGCTCTGTAATTCCTATCCCTGCTGCCCTTGTCCAACATCATTCCTTGCCAGTTGTTGCCTTTGCCTCCTGCTCTTCATCCTACAAGTTCTAGCTCTTCAAGCTATTGCAGTATGTTCAGGAAGAAAATAATACACACTAGCTAATTTTTTTTCACCCTGTGATCTTTTACATGTTTTAATTTACACAGCTTCATATCTAGGTGTAGTTATGCTTCTGTAAAACTGCATAGGAGTCCTGCAAAGGGATTTCAGGCTTGCCCCAGCTTATATCCAGAGTAACCTCTATTTTGCTGCCATTTGTTCCCTCAGCCAGCCAGCCATACCTGCTGGCTTTGTCGCTGACAGTAGCTTCATCCTACATGAGATGGAGGAGCCGGTGTGTGGTTGCAGCTTGTGTGTGCCCCGCTTCACAAAGAGGCAGTAATTGTTAAATTATATGCTCTAGTGTCCGCATGCTAATAACTCTAATCCTACCTCCAACTACCAGGTTTAGAAATGTGATTAGGGAAGATTATACCTCACCTAATACCTAATCTCTTGTCTGTTCTTAGCTGGCCTTTTATTTCCACACACACATAGCAAAAGGGATCTAACCAAGCATCTCACATGCACAGAAAATGCCAAATGAGTTAAAAATCAGTTGGGTGAGAGCAGGTAACAGCTAGAAACCTGATGTGACTGATCACTGAAGCATTAACCCAAGTGGTTATGATTCTAGGCAGCGCCCAACCACTCCCTTGCACCCCAGCTGTTCAAAGAGCTGAAAAACCAAAAGGGCTGCCTAAACACCATTCCCCACAGCTGATCTCCGAGTGCAAGATTTCATTAACTCCGTGCTCTCTGCCTTGATATGAGATGCACTTGCTGGGATGTGACAATGAATATGGAGGGGTGTCCTCCTACCTCAGAGTAGTCTGTGGGTTGAACATCAACAAGCAGAAGTGGGGGATATGGTGCCTTTCCTTTGTTTGTGAAGTGAAATCACCATCTACTTTTTCTTCTGTAGTGCTCACCCAGAGACAATTCACCTCTTCCCCTCATATTGGTGAAGACAGACAAACAGCACCTCATGGAGTTCCCCAAATACCACTAAGGGAAATGAGTTTGCATTAGAACCGGTAGGAACTGGCTCTAGAAATCCTCCTCCAAAAAATGAAGGACCAAGTACTTCCTTGCCATGAGCTTGCATAACTCTACTGACAGCATCAGGGTCACTCCAGCTGACCAGCTGAGGCTTAGCTCCGGTTTCTTGGACCACCAGATCCATCTGCTCCTTCCTTCATTTGCCACATCCACATGCCCTGCAACAGCTCTCGGTCAGGTAGGGCCAGAGGGATGGAGCAACAGGGCACGGGGTCAGATTTAATTTCTGGAAGCAGCAATTGGAACAAAGAGGTTTGTCAAGTTTGTGTACAAGCTTGTTAAAGTTAAAAAACCACAACCAACCTCTTTTTCAAGTGGTTTCATGTTGTTTGCATCTTTTGTTTCAATATAATTAGTTATAATTTGCTTTGACATTTGTAATTACAGCACCCTGCTGAGCTATGAAATGCTGGGAGCCTTAGGGAACCTAGGAGTTGATGTCAGTTTTTCTACATTATTTACTATCAGGAAAATAGGGGACTATGTTTACGGGAGAAGTGTTTGGCAGAGAACAGAAATTATGTCATGAACATAGATGCAAATCAAAGCACAGTAATGGAGAACCACCCAAAGATTTAGCAATTCTGGATTAGAAAGAGGATTTCAGCCATATACTTCAAATCTCTAATCTTGAGTGAGCAAATAATCTAAATCCACCCAATAACAGTGAATGAAATTATAGCTCAGCTAAGTAATTACTCTTTTTTATTTTCTTTGTCATTCAGGACAGGTTTATCATTCATTAACTTTCATTGTAACATGACTTTACATTGCAGTGATTTTAAGTTTTGAATTTTAAATATCTGTTCTCTCAATTGATCAAAAGCAAAAATGGTCTCTATTTTTAATTTCTGTGGTTTCCATTGAGCAGCCTGGTGCTGATGTGACCCTGGCTGCTTCTTTGCTAGACCTTGGTTTGTGAATTCAGCATCTTGGCTGCTTATGAGAGTTCTGGGTTTGTACGAATATCAAGGGCTCAGGCAGACATAGATGATTCGTGGTAGGGGCTGTAGCCAGCCACCTTTCTGATAGACACCCCAAAGTGTTTTCTAACACTTAGTCCAATAATGCTGCTAAAGCAGGTTTAGTGAGGTAGCACATGAGAAATCCAGCTGAGGATCAGTATAGCACAATAAAAGCTAGGAGGTTCTATGCTAGCAGTTAAGCACAAGACTGAGCGTGGGTATGCTTGGGTGTAAACTTAAACACAGGCATGGAGTCATAGAATTGTAGAATCACCAGGCTGGAAAAGACATCTAGGATCATTGAGTCCAACCATTCCTATTGACCACTAAACCATGTCCCTGAGCACCTCCAGGGATGATGATTCCACCACCTCCCTGGAAAGCCTGTTCCAGTGCCCAATGATCCTTTCAGTGAAATTCTTTTTTCTGATAACCAGCCTGAACCTCCCCTGGCACAGCTTGAGGCCATTGCCCCTCGTTCTGTCCTCTGCCACTTGGGAAAAGAGGTCAGCTCGCTCCTTTCTACAACCTCCTTTCAAGTAGTTGTAGAGAGCAATAGGTCTCCCCTCAGGCTCCTCTTCTCCAGGCTAAACAACTCCAGCTCCCTCAGCCGCTCCTCAGAAGACTTGTTCTCCAGCCCCTTCACCAGCTTTATCATCAGGAGTCATCAGGAGGAGGGTTACTGGCACATATCCAAAGATGGACCCAAAATTCATGTGACCTGGCTAGACTTAGACTATTATTTTGGCTTCTAGTCCAATCTGAGCAAAGTGTCTGGACCAAAATTACACACATGACTGGGAATGAGCATGAAGATCCTGCTTGCCATAGGACACAATTGTGGCTTTTACTGCAATAAAGTTTAGGTTTTTGATGCAGCCCACCAGACAAGGTGTCATGCAGCATGATATGGTCACCTTGTTGGTTGCTGTTGGCATGGGGCTGTAGTTCTGCCTCTCACTCAGTGTAATCCTACAGCACAGATATGGTCAGCCCTTGCCCTGTCCCTTACACAGGCCTGGAGAGCCTTGGATATGATCAAGTGAGGACTTTGTGGACCTACTTCATAGTTGAGCAGGCAGAGAGAGGCAGCGATGGGGAGAAACAGGTCTAAGCTTTGCTAAGGAGCAAATGATCCTGAGTCAATGTATACCAGAATGGAGTAAATGTAATGGTTTTCCTTGTAAGTGATTTTAGACTTGAGGAAGAAAAACGAAATTATAACCCCAAGGAGTGGTGACTAAAGGGGTGTGCATGTGGCATGATGCCTCCCATGGCCAATGCCTGCTAGGGAATGCCCCCCCTCAGCCAAAATCCAACCCTGTGGCTGGATAGTGTGTTCATCTGCCTGGAATCTCTCTGTAAGCTACAATCTGCTGAGACAAGGTGAACAGAGGTTTTCACCCTCTTACCTGGGATCTTCCATGCCTCCCCATGCTCTCCAACCAGGTTCCTCCCCATCTCCTGCAGAAGCCAGTGCCCAGGTGTTTAAGTCTTCAGACCCATAGAATAGGAGTTCCAAGGCTAAGTCCAAGGAGACAGGAGAAGCTGAGGGATAACACACCTCAGCAGCTGATGAATTACCTCTCCTGTCCCAAAAATTTCCAGCAGAGCTAGAACCCATCTCACCATCCATCTGACAACATTCAACACTGAGCAAGGGAAAAGTCTGCCTTCTGTTTGGTCACTTCTGCCAGTGAAAATTGCTCACCCAGCAGCCTCCATCTCTGTCTACCTGGTTGTAAAAGATCCACAGGTGGCTTTTTAGTTGTGAGACTTTTTTTCCCCACTCTTCTCTGCCTCTGTGACAGCTGAGAATTCAACTGCTGGATGAATGTTGACCTGTAAATTGTAGGCAGTGCTCAGTAGGAAGGGGGAACAGGCTTGTGCCTTCCTTGCTCCTCTAAGGAAGGAAAACAAGATCTGTAAGACTGTACTTTGAAAAAAAAAAGTAGAAAACAGGGAGATAATTTTTTTTTTGCAGGCATAATTTGTGTTTTGCCTCAGCTGTGTCTTAGATATGAGAATGGATGTTAGAAGCAGGGACATTTGAGGGCTACAGGACAGAGCTCAGGCTTGACCAGGGCAAGTGCAACATGCGCCAACAGACACAGGCGTCTGAGTTACCGAAGTGGCACTTGAGGGTCCACACTTATGGCGACTAGGTCAGCTCTTGAATCACTGCCAGATTAGGCAGCTGAATCCTATTTTAGGTATCCACATCCAAAATCCAAGCCCTGAACACCCATTTTCAGCCACTACTGATGTTGGTCAGACTCTGAACCTCCTAAGTCACTGCAGTGACACCATTTACCTCACCCATTCTAAGCTCTTATTTGTCAAGCCTGAGTTTTCTCTGCCATCCTGCAGTCTTCTCACTCTACGCCATGAGCCCTCCTTTTTGCTTTTTTGCACTCAGGTACCTTGAAAAATGTGTATTCCCTGCAAATGCCTGTCCATTTGCATTTTATGCTCCAGAAGAACCTCTTCATAGGCTGCATGGTACAGGGTCCAACTGAGATATGCTGGTGATGTCTTTTCAAACTGGGAAAACTGGCCATCCACTTAGAAACTGGAATTTTTTAGAGCAATGTTAGCTTTCACAGAAGCAGGATGAAGCCACAGAGATTTCCCCATCCTGTACCCACATTTGCTTTCCTCTTTCATTTTAGTTTGTTACCAGAGTCCTACCCTCTGTAGAGGTGGTAACACTGAGGGGTCCACCTGGCATTGCTCTATCAGGGCTTCTCCAAGGCTGAAGGATTGTGAGCTCAACAGGAGACGGCAATGCACGCTCACAGCCCAGAAGGCCAGCTGTGTCCTGGGAGGCATCCAAAGCACCGTGGCTAGCAGGGTGTGGGAGAGGATTCCAGTCTGAACCTTCCCTGGTGGAGCTTGAGGCCATTCCCTCTTGTCCTGTCCCCTGCCACTTGGGAGAAGAGCCTGGCTCCTCCTCTCTACCACCTCCCTTCAGGTAGTTGGAGAGAACAATGAGATCTCCCCTCAGCCTTGTCTTCTCCAGGATAAACACCCCCAGCTCCCTCAGTCATTCCTCATAAGGCCTGTTCTCCAGCCCCTTCACCAGCTTAATTTCTCTTCTCTAGACTCGCTCCAGAGCCTCAACATTCTTCTTGGAGTGGAGTCCCAGAGCTGAACACAGGATTCCAGGAGCCGTCTCACCAGTGCTGAGTACAGAGGGAGAATAACCTCCCTGGACCTGCTGACCACGCTGTTTCTGATACAAGCCAAGATGCCATTGGCCTTCTTGGCCACCTGGGACACTGCTGGCTCATGTTCAGTCACTGTCAACTAACACCCCCAGGACCTTCTCCTCCAGGCAGCTTTCCAGCCAGACTTCTCCCAGTCTGTAGCTCTGCATAGAGTTGTTGTGCCCCAGGTGCAGGACCCGGCATTTGGCCTTGTTAAACCTCCTGCCATTGGTCTCAGCCCAGTGGTTCAGCCTGTTCAGATCCCTTTGGTGCCTCCAGACCCTCCAGCAGATCAACACTTCCACCCAGCTTAGTGTCATCTGCAAACTTGCTAAAAGTACACTGGATGCCTTCATCCAGGTCATTGATGAAGATATTGAACAGGGCTGGACCCGGCACTGAGCCCTAGGGAACACCACTTGTCACTGGCCTCCAGCTGGATTTAACTCCATTTCCCACCACTCTCTGGGCCCTCCATCCAACCAGTTTTCCACCCAGGAGAGTGTGTGCCTGTCCAGGCCAGAGGTGACAGTTTCCGTAGCAGAATGCTGTGAGAAACTGTGTCACAGGCTTTGCTGAAGTCCAAGCAGACTACATCCACAGCCTTTCCCTCGTCCAGTAAGTGGGTCACCTTGTCATGACAGGTGATCAGGTTAGTTTGACAGGACCTGCCTTTTATGAACCTTTCATGAACTTTTCATGACATTACTAGGAAATTATTCACAATGAGGTTGGGGAGGTCCTGGTCCAGGTTTCCCAGGGAAGCTGTGGCTGCACCATCCCTGGAGATGTTCCAGGCCAGGTTGGATGGGCTTTGAGCAACCTGATCCAGTGGGACGTGTCCCTGCCCAGGGCAGGGATGTAGGAATTATGTGATCTTTAAGGTCCCTTCCAACTCAGACCATTTTATGATTCTATGATTTATAGACCTGATTCTCAGCATGTTAAAATGAAAGGATATTTTTTTCTCCCTAGATGTCATAGTTTCCTTTGAGAATGCCAGTGTCCCTCACAACTGTCTTCTCTTTGAGTAGAAGACAGCTATGCAAGGACATTGCTCTTCAGTCTAACCATGTGTTTTTACCTTTTCGCTGACTGAAAACATCCCTGTTGCTCTTATAAGCTGACACAGGCCTCCATTGCTGCTTGTCTCTGATGTTACACTTTCTGATTTCACTGTCTTTCCCTCACACACCCCTCATTTTGAAGCAAGAGATCATCCAAGGGACACCAATGCATGCAGGCATGAGAAGCCTCCAGCTCTGCTCCAGAGCACAGGCTGGCAAGGCTGATAAACCAAAATTCACTCTCCAGCTCTAAGGCAAAGGATTAAAAAACTGTCTGATTGCCAGCCTGCGAAGCAAGGCATGTGCCATCTGTACGGTCTCTCAGGGGGGTGTACAGGTAGCGGTGCCCACCCCAGGGGCAGGATAGATGTCAATGACAGATCTGTCCAGTTAGAAAAAACAGATACTGTAGATACGAGGGATCTTCTGGGACTCAAACCCTTATATTTATCAGAATCCTGCAGCCCAAGGGAAAGTCACTTTGGGAAAGAGACTGCCACTTTCTATTGATGTTTGGGAAGCTTTTGCTCTATATTCTTCAGGGTGACTTTCTAAAATCATCTTTTCCGGCTCAACTAGATGTTGTGGATTTGACACGTATCCCCTGTCTTTAGCAGATGAGAAGTTACCCATCAAAGCTGTTTGTCAAAGCGCCATCTGTAGTCACTTGTGTTTTCACTCTGACTTAGACATTTGTCATAGGACAGGATAGGTTATTGCTTGGATGAATCTCTGACCTCTACACACAAAAGTACCCTGGGTACCAACCTTATAGGTAGCACAAACCATCCTGCACAGGGAAATTCTACATTTGGTGTTACAGAAGAGTTGAGGAGGTGATCATGGTGATGGGGAAGTCATAAAACATCAGTCACACACAAGGGCTCAATCTCACTCCCTGGACATGGAAGGAAGGAAAATCAGTCTTTCAAATTTCAAGGTTCTGGAGAATTTATGACGTAAATTATTCATTGCCCTAAACAAAGACATTCCCTTATCCACCTTATCTCTACTTGCCTGAGCAATAAATATGGTTGCAATTAATTCTGGNTGACCACGCTGTTTCTGATACAAGCCAAGATGCCATTGGCCTTCTTGGCCACCTGGGACACTGCTGGCTCATGTTCAGTCACTGTCAACTAACACCCCCAGGACCTTCTCCTCCAGGCAGCTTTCCAGCCAGACTTCTCCCAGTCTGTAGCTCTGCATAGAGTTGTTGTGCCCCAGGTGCAGGACCCGGCATTTGGCCTTGTTAAACCTCCTGCCATTGGTCTCAGCCCAGTGGTTCAGCCTGTTCAGATCCCTTTGGTGCCTCCAGACCCTCCAGCAGATCAACACTTCCACCCAGCTTAGTGTCATCTGCAAACTTGCTAAAAGTACACTGGATGCCTTCATCCAGGTCATTGATGAAGATATTGAACAGGGCTGGACCCGGCACTGAGCCCTAGGGAACACCACTTGTCACTGGCCTCCAGCTGGATTTAACTCCATTTCCCACCACTCTCTGGGCCCTCCATCCAACCAGTTTTCCACCCAGGAGAGTGTGTGCCTGTCCAGGCCAGAGGTGACAGTTTCCGTAGCAGAATGCTGTGAGAAACTGTGTCACAGGCTTTGCTGAAGTCCAAGCAGACTACATCCACAGCCTTTCCCTCGTCCAGTAAGTGGGTCACCTTGTCATGACAGGTGATCAGGTTAGTTTGACAGGACCTGCCTTTTATGAACCTTTCATGAACTTTTCATGACATTACTAGGAAATTATTCACAATGAGGTTGGGGAGGTCCTGGTCCAGGTTTCCCAGGGAAGCTGTGGCTGCACCATCCCTGGAGATGTTCCAGGCCAGGTTGGATGGGCTTTGAGCAACCTGATCCAGTGGGAGGTGTCCCTGCCCAGGGCAGGGATGTAGGAATTATGTGATCTTTAAGGTCCCTTCCAACTCAGACCATTTTATGATTCTATGATTTATAGACCTGATTCTCAGCATGTTAAAATGAAAGGATATTTTTTTCTCCCTAGATGTCATAGTTTCCTTTGAGAATGCCAGTGTCCCTCACAACTGTCTTCTCTTTGAGTAGAAGACAGCTATGCAAGGACATTGCTCTTCAGTCTAACCATGTGTTTTTACCTTTTCGCTGACTGAAAACATCCCTGTTGCTCTTATAAGCTGACACAGGCCTCCATTGCTGCTTGTCTCTGATGTTACACTTTCTGATTTCACTGTCTTTCCCTCACACACCCCTCATTTTGAAGCAAGAGATCATCCAAGGGACACCAATGCATGCAGGCATGAGAAGCCTCCAGCTCTGCTCCAGAGCACAGGCTGGCAAGGCTGATAAACCAAAATTCACTCTCCAGCTCTAAGGCAAAGGATTAAAAAACTGTCTGATTGCCAGCCTGCGAAGCAAGGCATGTGCCATCTGTACGGTCTCTCAGGGGGGTGTACAGGTAGCGGTGCCCACCCCAGGGGCAGGATAGATGTCAATGACAGATCTGTCCAGTTAGAAAAAACAGATACTGTAGATACGAGGGATCTTCTGGGACTCAAACCCTTATATTTATCAGAATCCTGCAGCCCAAGGGAAAGTCACTTTGGGAAAGAGACTGCCACTTTCTATTGATGTTTGGGAAGCTTTTGCTCTATATTCTTCAGGGTGACTTTCTAAAATCATCTTTTCCGGCTCAACTAGATGTTGTGGATTTGACACGTATCCCCTGTCTTTAGCAGATGAGAAGTTACCCATCAAAGCTGTTTGTCAAAGCGCCATCTGTAGTCACTTGTGTTTTCACTCTGACTTAGACATTTGTCATAGGACAGGATAGGTTATTGCTTGGATGAATCTCTGACCTCTACACACAAAAGTACCCTGGGTACCAACCTTATAGGTAGCACAAACCATCCTGCACAGGGAAATTCTACATTTGGTGTTACAGAAGAGTTGAGGAGGTGATCATGGTGATGGGGAAGTCATAAAACATCAGTCACACACAAGGGCTCAATCTCACTCCCTGGACATGGAAGGAAGGAAAATCAGTCTTTCAAATTTCAAGGTTCTGGAGAATTTATGACGTAAATTATTCATTGCCCTAAACAAAGACATTCCCTTATCCACCTTATCTCTACTTGCCTGAGCAATAAATATGGTTGCAATTAATTCTGGTGCAGAAGAGCCAATAAAATGAATTATCTTCCATAAACCTTTCCCTCTACATCCTATTTTAAAGGCTGTAACAAAAGCACATTGCCAGAAGCTTTGTTCCAGACATACCTTGATGAATTATGAAGATGCTGGAGGACAACATGCACATGCAGATGCTCTTAGGCTCTGCACCAACAAAGACAACTGCAACTCTGTCCTGTTGCTGTGACCTAGCTTAAGACTTGCATGGCTGGATTTTGTGTCTCGCATGGTCAGGACTGTTACTTACATGTTCATAATGCTGCAGGCCCTCAGCCTCCTTCTATGTCTGCATGTCCAATGCAAAATCGCCCAGCTAGATCCTTTAATTTACAGGAGATGAGCTCAAAATGTAAACTGCCTCAGTTGCTTGGCTCCCACAGCATCCAGAAGGGCTTGCAGCAAGAAGCCATCACTTTATACCCTCAGGGGTCCTGAGCTGAAACAGAGGACAGGGTTGAGGTTAGACTGAAGTTCTTTTACTAAGGATCCTTGGTTTTGCCCTAGTGCCTAGGTGCACTACCTGAAACCAGGATTGCTTTTGGTATCCACAGAGTGTGGGATTCATCTCTCCTAACTTTAACTGTCTTAGTAAGGAGACCTACACTTGTGCTAGAGGTTCTGGTGTTCCACCGGAGTCACTGGAGGACCACAGGCACTTTGGGGCATGACCCATTTGGACATCTAAAGGAAAACAAGAGGAACGTGCCCTAAAAGTATCCGTTCAATCTGCAGTAACTACCTAGGGAGGCCACAGCAATGAGCTCAGGTTGTCCAGCCCCACAGTCAATCCAACCCAACACCTCATGGCCACATTGCAAAGTTCTTATTTGCCGTAGGTGGACACAGCACAGCTCACTCTGGAAAGTCTGGGCAGGGCAGAGAACTGCAAACAGATTTTACAAATCTTGGGTTAATACCTTGATGGAAAAACACCTTCATTCTGGCCGTGTTTCTAAACCTGAAGTAAACCAAAAACCCTCCTTAATGAAGTGAGTTTCTGCAAACTATGCAAGTCCTTGAGTTCAACCAACCACAGTTGTGGAGACCTTATAGCAGCCTTCCAGTACTTAAAGGGGGCCTACAGGAAAGCTGGGGAAGGACTTTTTATTGGGGAATGCGGGAATAGCATGAGGGAGAATGGTTTTAAACAGAAAGAATGTAGATTCAGACTACATATTAGGAATAAATTCATTACTGGTAAGAAATTCTTTACTGTGAGGGTGGTGAGACACTGGAACAGGTTGTCCTGAGGAGTCATACATGCACTCTTTATAGAAGAGTTCAAGGCCAGGCTGGATGGAACTCTGAGCAGCCTCTTCCAGTGGGAGATGTCCCTGCCTGTGGATGATCTTTAAGGTCCAGTCCAACCCAACCCAGTTTATGACACTATGGCTTCATGTAGTGATACACAATGGCATCACTGGGTTTTTAAATGTCTCCTAGCAATTAGCAATTCTGAAGGCTGAGCTTTTTGCCTTGGATGCCACAGCAACAGGAGCAAGGACAGATATTGGAAGAAAAATGCTAAAGAGCTGACAGTGGCTCTAAATACAGAAAAGTCTTTGGCCAGGGTTCTGGTGTGAGACACCTAAGCTGGTTGCATCCTGGATATTATCAACCACATTACCCATAACAGCTGAGTTGGGAAAGAAATCAAGTTTTGAACTTAATCATTTAGTTGACAATTTTGTTAGTAACACAAAGAAAAGATTGGATGTCAGGTCAGTCTGGCATGTTCAGCAGTATTTATCCATCCATCAGGCACTTGTTCCTGCAAACCCCTGACCTGCAGTCATCCCATCTCTCTTCATGCTCCTGAGCTAATGTTGTACTCACCTGGTTGAATATGGTAAGAAGAAATGAGCAACTCCCAGAGGGTTTTCTACTGACTTAGAATTCCCCATCCCTGCCTGCCCAAGCAGCTCCCTGATGAGCATGTGCCTGTTCCCCTGCTCACCCTGACATTAGCTCCCAAATCACTCCCTCCCCTTCTCTAGTCACAAATCCCACTGTGACCTCGGAGCAATTACAGCCATCATAGGGAAACAGCATCCCAGTCAAAATGGCTAATACAGGCTCTCACACCAGGCTCCGTCATTGGGGTGCAGCAGAGTCTCAGATTAATCAGTAATCCTCACCGCAGCCCACAAAGATGGATAAAGCCATCATTTCCATTTTACAAGTAGAGTAGCTAAAGCAGAAAGATTAGCTGCCTTCCCTCAAGGTGCCCCAACTTCAGTCTTGAACTGAAGTGAACTGAGTTTCTCTCTAGGCAAGGGGAAGGAGCAGGGGACAGCCACGGGCTGGGAATCACAACATGCCTGGAGTAGGCTGATAGGAAAGGACACAAGATCATAGAATCATAGAATGGTTTGGGTTTGAAGGGACCTTAAAGCCCATGTAGTTTCAACCCCCCTGCCATGGGTGGGGACACCTCCCACTGGATCAGGGGCTCCAAGCCCCATGCAGCCTGGCCTTGAACACCCCTAGGGATGGGGCAGCCACCACTTCTCTGGACAACCTGGGCTAGTGCCTCACCACCTTTGTGGTGAAGAATTTCTTCCTAATGTCTCATCTAAATCTTCCCTTCACCAATTTAAAGCCATTCCCCCTCCTGTCACTCCATGACTTTCTACAAAGTCTCTCTCCAGCTTTCCTGTACACCCTCTTTGGGTTCTGGTACTTCATTGGATGCAATGGGAAGCCTTTAAACTTGGCTTAGGTCCCCTGCTTTGTTTGAGGCCTAGAGTTTAGTTTGTCCAGATAAATTGTTTTTCCAAGCCACAAAGTAGCTTTTTGAGCATTTTAACCGATCTATATTCATGATGCAGGTATCCTCACTCACCCAGATCTGGCTGAGCTACCAAGGATGCAGAAGAAATTCCTTTCACCTCATGGTGAGGGCTGAAGGAAGTGTAGATCCCAACAACCCCTTCCCTGTGAACCTAGAATTAACTCAGTATAGTCTTACATGACTTTTCAGTACTCCATGTTGAACCTGTGGAGCTTCAGCTGGTCGTGGTTCTCATTAGTCCTTCATCTGGCACGTAACGAGCTGTTGGCACACCCACAACCTCCTGGGTCTCTGCTCTGCTTATCCATACAGGAAATTTTGCCTTTAATACCAATGCATATCCCGTCCCTGGCATTTAATTCTGTTGGGCTCTTTGGTGTTGATGAATAAAAGCTTAGAGCAGGTTTTATAATAGTGCTGATTCTCCATGCAATGGACCAGGTGGAGAGTGTGTGGCGGGAGTTTGATAAACAAAGCGATAGGGCATGAAGAGGATACTTGGGACACATGTATGTCCTTTTTCCCACTGGTGGAGGGCAACCAGCACTTCAAAAGTGTGATTTATTTAACCCATTTCAGACCCTTACCTTAGAGAGAGATTGCTCCTGTCTTAAATACAGGAAAAACATGGACAGCAAGCTGAGACGATGGCAGCTTTGCTGTGGGTTTCTGACCTAGATGAACCTAAACCCATTCCTTTGTCCATGCTATTGCTGTTACTTGGGCAGGGGGTATTCTCAATGTGCAGAAACACTGCATCTTCAGATTTCCAACATATTTTCCAAAGCTTGTTGGTGTTTTGAAGACCCATTTTCATAATTATTTTGCTACATGCAGCTTCCTGCCAACCTGTGTAAGACAAACACATTGTAAAGGGTTCTCTTCAACATCCCATCAACATCTTCCAGCTCCTCTTTTAGCTGCTTTACATAAATGGCCTGTTGCTTCCCCTGGGCGTGGTCCCACTTGCCCTGCCCCTGCCCATGAGGGTTCTTGAACCTGCCAACCATCATTCCCTGAATCTGGCACCTCCAGTCCCCAAGGTCTGTCTAAACTGTACCTGCTCCCATGTGCTGAGATGTCCCTTTTCCTGCGCTTAAGTCCCATGCAAGCATCCCCCTTGGATGCATCAAGCATATGGCCTGGCATATGGGGTATTAAAGCAGCAGCTGGCATGGAGTGGTTTCTGCATGGCAGGCGCACGTGTTTGCTGCAAACAAGAAACTCATGCGTGTGATGTGACCATGCTCTGCACTTTGGATGCCCCTTCCTGATTAGGGGAGTTGGGGATGATGGCTGTGTTCCCTCACCATTGCTGGTTTTTGCTCTGATGCCACTTGTAGTAGGATCAGAAAGGGGATTTTCTTCCTCATCAACATTTGGAACCAACACTGCATTTCATTCTCCCACCTTCTTGCCCAATTGCTTCAGAGCATCACCAGCTGGAACACGGATGTTTATCTCCAGTGTCGCTCACTGTTATTCTGGGGGGAGGTTGGAAGCCTCCCACCAGTGGAAAAAAACCCTTTATTGCTGATATCTGTTAATGCAGAGCACAGTCCCCATACCAATTAATGGCCATTTGGGTCCCTGACAGCTCCTGCTGCTCTCACTGAATTTTCCTCAGCATGGTCTCCTTCAAAATAGTCCTCTCTTGCTTACTTTCTTTTTCCTTCTTGCTCCAAATACCTTTCTCACTGATGGTTTGTGCAGTGGGTTGCTGTATCAGGTGGAGATGTTGGAGAAAAGAAAATGAAGGTGCATGGAGATGTTGCCTCTTAGTATTAAATTTAAGACTGGTTAAGCCTTCGACAAGGCTGACAACTCCAGTGATGATTTAGACCTATGCGAGGAGCATGTGTAAAGGGCAAACTGGCAGCGCATGTTCAGATAACGGTGTGCTGCAAGGGAGTCATGAATAAATCTCTGTGCTTTTCTGTGCCTCAGTACACCCCAAAATGAGAAAAAATGTTGGCTTCTTCCTGAGATATAGTGTGGAAAACAACTAAACACACATTACACATCTGTAGGTCTGCATATGCATTTAAACATACATTAGGGTTGTTGACTCTATCTTAAAGTAGATACATATATTATACAGCTTGGCTATTTCTGCTCTAGGGAAGACGCATCCCTAGTGCTTGGACCTACAATGACCTTTATCATCGGCTGAGCTGATCAAACATGAAAGAGCAGGACTCCAGCCAGCTGGATGAGGAGGTTCCCCACATGTGGGCTGCTGCTCTGGCAGCAGTGATTGCCCTCAGCTCCTCTATGGCCCCATGGGAGATCATCTGCCACCTCCAGAGGGGTCTTTACTTGCACTTTGCTTTCCTTGTCCAGCTCTTGTCTTCAGATTTCAATATGTCATAGCCCAGCTCCTTCATATCTGCATCCATTCATCCTCTGAGAAAATCAGTGCTCATCTTTTTTTCAGATCTAAGGACGGTGTCTCAGAAAGCTTGTGAGCACTAGTGTGCTGCAATGCACCTGGGGAGAGTCTTGTGTTTTCAGTTAGACTGAGATGAGATCTTAGTGAGAAATGTTTTGCTGTGAGGGTGAGGAGGCCCTGTCCCAGGCTGCCCAGAGCAGTGGTGGCTGCCCCATCCCTGGAGGGGTTCAGGGCCAGGCTGGATGCGGCTTGGAGCCCCTGATACAGTGGGAGGTGTCCCTGCCCAGGGCAGGAGGGAGGAACTGGATGGACTTCGAGGCCCCTTCCAACTCAACACATTCCATGATACTATGATTTTTCAGTGATTATTATCAAAACCTCCTGGAAGCAGTGAGGGACAGAAACTTCCCATAAAAGCTGCTTAAATGAGAACCCAGATTTTGAGAACTCCAGGACAAAGCTTTAAATATTTTCAAAGGATGCAGAATTCCAGCTAACTTTGCAGACAATGGTCCCACTGAGGAAACACTGTAGTTTTTGCTGTGGAAACTGACCTAACAGTTACACCTTCCAATGTATAAAGGCAGGCAGGCTTATAGCTGTCAGTATGAGGATTTGCCAGAGGTTAGCTGAGAACAGAGGAGGGTTTTAGTTAACAGGCAGGGTCTGTCCTTAAAACCTCAACCCCTGCCTGGTCTGAGCAAGCCAGCACCTTGCACACTTTGCCTCTCCAGCCTGCAAATTGGCTGCCTGAATTTAAGATGACCCCTGAGGCTAGAGGCACTGCATGAACTATTTAGGAAGCCCAATCAGATTTGTGACATCTCAGTTGGTGCCTTCACCTCAGGAAGAAAGAAATAAAATAAAATCTCCAATTATAAAGGGGGGTTGTATCTTGGAACTGCTGGTCTGGCTTCTTCCTTTGTGTTTGCATTTAGATATTTTAGCCTTGGTTTCTACAGAAATAAGCTGTATACAGTGGCATAAGATTTATATTTGGACCCTCTGCTCACCTGAGCTGAGCAATATGATCAGTGGTACCATGAGGGGAAGAAGGAAATATCAGCTGGGGTCGTGTTTGTCATCAGAGAGTCCATTCGTGGCACTTTTGGGCTACAGGGAATAACCTTCTTAATGTCAGGGTCCCTGTGAGACCAGCAGTGGTTGTGGGTTGGATGCCCCCAGCCTCACTGGCCTAATTATTAGAGTGTAGTTAATCTGGGTGCAGAAAACTCTTAGCATCATTTAGGTTGGAAAAGACCCTTAAGACCTAGTCCAGCCATTAAACTCAATTCTGATGTGGGTGAGGTCTGTTTTAACTTTGCCTGGGAGGTAGATGAAGCTGGGTATGACAGGAGACGATGGACAACCACACCTGTCATGGTGCCACCAAGACGCCCAGAATACCTCCAGGTGCAGGTACAGGGCCACTGGTGTCCCCAGCATCTCTCTGGTGGCAGAGTTGTCACCAGGCCACCACACGAGGGCAGTGCAAGTTTGAATGTGCCAGGGAGCTGCAGAAAGCAGGTGAGCAGAAATGGGGAGAAAAGCCACAGATTGTGCTTATGGGTTGATTTTTTTTGTGGTGGTTTTTGCTTTGTTTTGTTTTTTGGGGGATTTTTTTTTGTGTGCAGACAGATTTCGTGCTTAAGTATTGGAAGAACAACAGGGAATTGCTCCTCAGCCCAAGCAGTGACAGCCCAGATGCCACAGAGTCATAGGATCATAGAATCACTAGGTTGGAAAAGACCCACTCGATCATCAAATCCAACCACTCCTATCAAACACTAAACCATGTGCCTCAGCACCTCGTCCACCTGTTCCTTAAACCCCTCCAGGGAAGGTGAATCAACCACCTCCCTGGGTAGCCTCTNTGAAGGGCCCAGAACTGACAGCAGGATTCCAGGAGCAGTCTCACCAGTGCTGAGTCCAGGGGCAGAATAACCTCCCTGACCCTGCTGGTCACACAGTTTCTGATC
Organism: Piaya cayana; assembly: GCA_013389865.1. NCBI lineage: Eukaryota > Metazoa > Chordata > Aves > Cuculiformes > Coccyzidae > Piaya > Piaya cayana. Next base: position 63,635 of record WAAB01023279.1, on the reverse strand, counting down.
CCAGCCAAGATGCCATTGGCCTTCTTGACATTGGCCTTCTTGACCTGGCATTTGGTGTTGTTAAACCTCCTGCCATTGGTCTCAGCCCAGCGGTCCAGCCTGCTCAGATCCCTAGATCTGAACAGTCACCTTCGAGGGCTGCCACGATGCCAAGTGAAGGGTCACCATGGGGTCCATAACCCATCCCACCATCATTCAATGCTGTAATTTCTCAATCCCCCAGGCCCCACAACAGGGTTCAGGATATATGAGCCACTCTCTGTTTCAGGTAATTGTTTATTTTCTCCAGAAGTGTAAAATGTGCATCAGGTACATGTATAGGACTGCAGTTTTCTTAGTCAAGAGGCGTTGCAACCAAACGAGAGACCAGAATAAAGAAACCTAAGAATATCCTGCCCTACAGCAATTAGTGCAAGTCATGTAAAACATTGGTTCAACACAGGAAAACAAGGGAAAAAATGGCATTTCCAAGCCACAGGTATTCTCTCCTGCTGTTGGGATGCTGTGAATCTCGGAGGAGGGGCTGGGACTTGCGATGGGACTGTGTTCACTTAGGCCACACAAAGACAGCAGGTCAATCTTCTGCAAAGACTTTTTCTCATTTCTTCCCCCTTTCTTTTGTCCTGGAGAGAAAAATCAGACCAAGGAGATGCAAGTCCCATGGGTCTGTGGGCAGGGCAGGAGTGGGGAAGAGATGGGACAGCATTTGCAGCCCCACTGGTATCACTGGGAATCCTGCTGAGGACCCACATCCAGATCTGAAGCATTTTAGGGGGTATTTTAATAATTCATTCACTTTTTTTTTTTTTTTCCTAGGTGACTGCCAAATTGAAAAGCCTCTCAGTTCCCAAAGTGCGTGCCCTTTCTTTCCTGTTTTCACCTTTTTTTTTGGTATTTCTTTTCTTCCTCACAACTGGAGGAAGAGGCTCTTGCACTGCTTGCCAAAAGGTTTTGAGCCAAGGGCAGGGAGTTGCCCATCCAGCTCCATGTTGCTCATACACAGGAGAAGCTCCTTTTGTAGCAACATCTGGTGCAACCAAATGCTGTGTGCGCAGTATCACCCCGGCATCGCTTCCCCTATCGTGGTCTGGATGATCCAGCAGAAAACAGCAGCTGTTCGGGAACAAGAGTGTAGCCATATGTTGTNTTTTTTGTGCTCAGAAACACACTGCTTATGTGGAATATGCTGACCCTGCTGTGGTCCTGAAGGTCCTGAGCACAGATGAGATGCTGAACAACTGACTGCCTGTCCTGGAAGGAAGATTGATGTTTCCATCCTCTCAAGCCACATTTTGGGCTGTGCCCACAGGTCCAGACCCCTGCCCAAACACCTGATGCTGTGGAGTCCTCCTTGCAACTGCAAGGGAACTAAAAGAGCTGCTGGTCGTGAGAAATTGGGATGTTTTTCTGGGACTGCAGCAGGGTATACAACCAGTGAGCTCAAACCCCTGATCCCCAGGCTTGGGAGGACGGACTTGGACCCTTACTTCGCATTGCATTCCCAGTCAAAACAAACTAGGAGAACTTAAGCTGGCAATGCTGGGAATGGTCTCTGGGCTGTGCCAGCATCCCATCCTCTTGGAAAAGGTCTTGTCCATCAGCTGGGCTTTGAGGAGGGAGCTGCAGTGCTGGGAACATCTTCCCCCATGTTTAACATTGTCCTACAGTAGCTATGGGAAAGGAAAGCAGCTTATTCCAAACTCAATTTTCCAAACTATGCTGGTAGGTAGTAGATAGACAGCTGCTGTTTAAGGTGATTCATCTCACCCTTGGGAGGTCTAGCATAGGTGNCCTCACAACTGGAGGAAGAGGCTCTTGCACTGCTTGCCAAAAGGTTTTGAGCCAAGGGCAGGGAGTTGCCCATCCAGCTCCATGTTGCTCATACACAGGAGAAGCTCCTTTTGTAGCAACATCTGGTGCAACCAAATGCTGTGTGCGCAGTATCACCCCGGCATCGCTTCCCCTATCGTGGTCTGGATGATCCAGCAGAAAACAGCAGCTGTTCGGGAACAAGAGTGTAGCCATATGTTGTTGCTAACAAGCATTTACTGAAGCTGGTTTCTTTCGGTTATTCCCATGTGTCTGATTAGCACACAGCTCCTCCGAGCAATTTTCAGATTTCTCACTCCCCTCTTGAAAATATTTTTTTCTTGGCGTTATAAACAAAACAGAATATGAGCATAAAATGGGGTTAAAAGCTACAACAATTAAAAAAAAAACCTTAAAAATGTACTTAAATAGTTAAAGAGTAATTCACTTAATTTTCATTATTTTTTTTTTTGTGCACAGAAACAAAGCGTTAATGCTGNTGCCCAAACACCTGATGCTGTGGAGTCCTCCTTGCAACTGCAAGGGAACTAAAAGAGCTGCTGGTCGTGAGAAATTGGGATGTTTTTCTGGGACTGCAGCAGGGTATACAACCAGTGAGCTCAAACCCCTGATCCCCAGGCTTGGGAGGACGGACTTGGACCCTTACTTCGCATTGCATTCCCAGTCAAAACAAACTAGGAGAACTTAAGCTGGCAATGCTGGGAATGGTCTCTGGGCTGTGCCAGCATCCCATCCTCTTGGAAAAGGTCTTGTCCATCAGCTGGGCTTTGAGGAGGGAGCTGCAGTGCTGGGAACATCTTCCCCCATGTTTAACATTGTCCTACAGTAGCTATGGGAAAGGAAAGCAGCTTATTCCAAACTCAATTTTCCAAACTATGCTGGTAGGTAGTAGATAGACAGCTGCTGTTTAAGGTGATTCATCTCACCCTTGGGAGGTCTAGCATAGGTGGGGTGAATTACCCGCTGGCAGTACCTGCCTCCCTCCGGAGCCAGGGTGGCTTCTGAGGAAGGCTGGAAATCATCTTACAAGTTAGGACATCCAGAATTAAGGTGTCAACGTGTAGGTATCTGAATATGCACTGGGTGTCTTTTGCCTCTCTTCCAAATAGTTGAATGATGTGGGATGAGTCCCACCATTCCTACCTGGAGTCTATTTTTCAGGTTTCTACATCTCTTTCAAAAATAACAAGGTAATTCTGCAACTCTGTAGTGGCAACATGAATTACAGGATTCATGTTCATGTCAGATGTGCTCACAGATTCACAGTGTCGCAGAATCATTTGGGCTGGAAGGGACCTTTAAAGGTCCTATCCAGTCCAATCTCTCTGCCATGAGCAGGACATTTTCAGCTCAACCAGGTTGCTCAGAGCCCCATCCAACCTTACATGGGATGTTTCCAGTGTTGGGGCCTCCACCACCTCTCTGGGCAACCTGAGCTAGTGTTTTACCACCTTCAGCATAAAGAATCGCTTCCTACTATCTAGCCTGAATCTCCTCTCTTTCAGTTTAAAACCATTCCCCCCATCCTGTCGCTACCTGACCTTGTAAAATATCTCTCTCCATCTTTCTTGCAAGCCTGCTTGAAGTTTTGAAGGACCTCAACTGAACATCCCAACTCTCCCAACCTCTCTTCATAGCAGAGGTGCTCCAGCCCTCTGATAATTTCAATGGTCTCTTCTGGACCCACTCCAACAGTTCCATGTCCTTCTTTGTGCTGAGGGCTCCAGAACTAAATGCAGGGCTCCAAGCAGGGTCTCACCAGAGCTAAGCAGAGGGGCAGAATCCCCTTCCTTGACCTGCTGGCCATGCTTCGTTTGAAGCCACCCAGTGCACATCAGTACCTACAGCAGCCAGACCGTAGGAGCCATAGTGAGATGCTGAACAAGAACCACCATAACACGAGCTGGGAAACAGCTCCACATCCTTTAAGCATAAGGTTTGGTGCTCATCACACCTGTCCCAGATGGGGAAGAGAAGCAGAGCCCTGGGAAGGCACCTTCACATTTAACCAGGCTCCCCCATAGATACCTGTGGCCTGGAGTCACCACACAACATCAAAATGGGAAGAAAGAAGGTTTTCTGTAGCCCTCCCTCCCCACCCTAAAACATGATCACGCCACCAGCACTTGGCTCCATCCAACCCAGCGCAATGTGAGAAAATCAACCTTAACTTGCTAATCATCAGCCGCATCACAATGCCAGTAGTCCCCTCGGGCCGGAGCCCATACTGGCTAGATGCTTAATTAATGCATAATTATTTTGGCTTTTCAAAAGACGACTTTGGAAAGCACCAAATTTGCGTGTCCAGTGAACATCCGTAGACCTGAGGCCACAGGGATGGCCACTCTGGCCCAAGAAGGGAGGCAGCTCAGTATCTGCAGTGGCTTTGCCTTCCCAGCATGGCCAAAGGCAAGACAACAAAGTCCTGCTAATAATTTAAGAGCAGTTTAATAAATACATAAAAAGATCTAGTCTCTTTATTTTTCACATCCACTTTCTAGCATTTATGCAAGTTAAGGGTGATTATCCTAGGAGTAACTAAGGCAAATTTGTTTGTGTGTGTGTTTCTCTCACCTTTTTGTTTTGATTTTTCCCCCCACTGTTTTTACATAAAGCAATCACATAAAAATAGTTATAAATAGAAAAATTGCAAAGGTTTTTCACCCCCAGACAAATAGAAAAAAAAAAAGACAACCCAGCAAACCCAACAAACAATTTGAGACAGAAAAGCCACCTTGCTTCAAGTCCTTGTACAGTACTCAGCATCTTTGGATACTTTACAATGACTCCAAATCGTAGACAAAAAAACACCTGAAGTAACCAGTCATCTGCAAAACGTCACTTATGTAAGAATTTGATACAGATTTAAAAAAAAAAAGAAGTTTGATGCAGTTTTAAGAAGTTTTCTCTTTTTTTGTCTCCATTGAATTTTTGCATACGGAGTCTTTGTGGGTTTCTTTTTGGAGGAGGAAGCAAGCTTCAGGCAGTCTCTTGGGATCATTCTGTGATGGATGGTGTCAGAGCAGAAGTTCTTCATGCCCTCACGGGAGGCTGTGGACCCTTTGTGTCCCCCTCTTGCTCCAGTGACGACATCCTCATCCAGCCACCGCATCAGAGTGGCACCATCAACAAGCAAACCCAGACGTTAATGAGTGTGTGGTCCTCTCATTCTCTTTCATTCTGCCATGTTGAAATGTATCAATAAAAAGAGAAAGAAAAAGCCCCCATTTGTAACATTTACATTCTTCAGAGCTGTTTTCTTGTAAAACCAACTCCCTGGGGCACTCAGCGCAAGCCATTTAAGCTAGTGGTGCAACTGGGGTCTCACCACATCTAAAAGGAGCTGTCAGAGGTAGATGGCCATTGAAAGCCCTTCTCCTTGAGAGCTCATGTATTTCAGGGCTGAAGGAGGCTGATGGTGTGAGTCCAGGCCACTTCTTTGCTTTAAAAGAAATATTAGATGGGTTGGCCAGGCCAGTGTCTTCAGGGATCTGGGGAGGACCCCAGGTCCGGTGGCCACCATGGGAAATCTTCAGGTTGGCGCACCCCATCATATGTTACTGCCTCCTCTTTTGAACCCACAAATGGTGAAGAAATAGAATTTCTACTCGCTTGCAAGTAGATAACCTCATCTGTAGGAAGATGAGATCTTGCAGAATTCTTATCCACAAAGATGCTTTGAGATGAGCAGCAGAGAAATCTGCACACACATTTATCCCCATTGACACTGCAGATTCAGTGACACTCAAGATTTTCCTAAGGTTTTGTCATCAAAATATATATAGGAATTAGGGGGAATTAAGGAAAAAAAACCAAGACATTTCAGAATGGTCAGTGATGATGAACTCTGACTCTTTGGTTTGAAACGACTTTTTCATTTCAAAATTCCCACACGGTTTATGTTTGCAAAGCAAAGGTTTAAAAAAACCCCTCAGGGCTGAACCATTTCTGATCCTTTAAAAATGCTTCTTTCACCTTTTCAAGCAACTGAAGTTAAAATACTCAAAATAGGCTTTGGTTCTCCTTATGAAATGTGGAAAATGCTGGAGAACCAAAATAAGTAAAATCCCCCTTTTCCACCCAGCTTTGCTCCTGGGTGATTTTATATAGATTTTTTAAAAATTATTTTATTATTTTATATTTTTAGCATCCTGACTCATCCTGTGCAGCAGGGCTTTCACCAGCCCTGCAAATCTGATACACCGCTGAGGAAGGCAATGGTTGGGATCCTTCCCAACATGGCTGCTTTCCCCTCCCGTTTATCACTTTTTTATCACTTGTAGAACAAATTTTGTTGCCAGACATGGGAATTAATTAAAAAAAAAAGTCCTTTTGACCAAAAGTGCCAAGGAATGTAACATATCAAAACTGAACATGGATGGCTTGTTAGTGTCCAGCAGGTGCTGCAGGTGAAAAACAGAGAACATCTCCCCTAAAAGAGCCATCTCATGGTGATGGCTGTGCCCTGGACTAAGGCAAGTGACATTTTCTGGGAGTGTTGAAGAGAGGAGCAGTCTGGCCTGGCCATCCCAGATGGAGTTGTGAGCAGTGGGTGGCTGGATGGGGTGGCGAGTGCCCCGTGGCCCCAGAGCCAAGTGCATCACAGAGTCTAAAGTGCTGGTGGCCATGGGGCACAGCGCCCGTCCACCCACCCGCACACCCTGGGGCTGACCATAAGCCCCAAGCCCCATGGCAGTGAGGGGACCAAGAGCCTCTTGGGAGCCAGACAACAAGAAAGGGCAGGCGGTGGCATCTAGGGAGCCAGTCATTCTCTTAAAAGGGAGTGGATGCATGGTGGGGCTGTGCACAGGTTTAGTTGCTCGCTTCCGAGATGGGAGCCATGTGCCCAAGCCCTGCCAAGCCAGTGAAACCCGCGCTCCAAGGATCGGGAAGGGGGAAGAAGGGCTGGGCTGCAAGGTTTTCGTTATGGCCCAGGGTGAAGGCGAAGATGCCCGCGTTTCTCTCCATGTCCAGCTGGGCTCTTCTCAAGAGCTTCATCTGGGTTTCTTCAAACTGGCTCTCCAGCTCCTGCAGGCTGAAGCCGGTCTTGGCCCCGCTCAAAAAGTGTTTGGGGCTGGGGCCAGGAAGGCACATGGCCGCGCTGCTGAGGTGGCTGCTCATCTCCTCCAGAGTAGGTGGCATCATGAAGCTCTTCTCCACCGGTGGGCCACCAGGAGCGAAGAGCAAGCCAGCCGCCCTCCATGCTGCTGGTTTGCGCCCTCGCCGAGGCCGAGCAATCCGGCAGCTCTGGCGTTTGATGTGGCGATGGAGGTGGTCGGAGCGGGTGAAGCTCTTGTAGCAGAACTCACACTGGTAGGGCCGGATGCCAGTGTGGATGCGCATGTGGTTCTTCAGGTCGTAGTTGTGCACGAATTTGGCATTGCAGTGGATGCACAGGTACGGCCGCTCCCCGGTGTGCTTCCGCATGTGGATTTTGAGCTTGTCCTGCCTGCAAAAGAAAAGGTGCTGGGTCAGGTCACAGAAAGGGTCACTGGACACCGGAACAAGCTGCCCAGAGAGGGGGTTGAGTCACCTTCCCTGGAGGGGTTTAAGGGACAGGTGGATGAGGTGCTAAGGGACGTGGTTTAGTGATTGATGGGAACGGTTGGACTTGATGATCCGGTGGGTCTCTTCCAACCTGGTTATTCTATGATTCTATATGGTGTGGGCTGGAAGGGATTTGGTTGGGTTTGCTCCTTGGATCAGGAGAGGTAAAGGTCATGGAGAGTTCAACTCTGCTCTTCCAGCCACAGCACCACTCCAATGTGTAGATGCTCTCCTAGGCTGGTGTTTGCATCCAACTCCTCCTGCCCCATGTGACAGTGCCTAAACATCACAAAAAAACCCAGCCATCCACATCAGGAGTTTGCAGCCCATCCCAAATAGTCCAGAACAGTCTAATTGGAGGAAAAACCCTCTGTAATAAAGCCAAAACACATATAGGAATCTCTACATAAGTACAGCTGTCTGCAAAGAAGGAAATTAGTTGAGCTTGTGGAGAAAGGTTGCTTAAACAAAATCACTTTCAGAGCTGATTTTCGCTTCCTTTTATCCTTGTACTGACCACTGGGTGTCTCAGGAGCTTTATCTGAAGCAGGAGCGTAGCACAGGGTTAGGCGAGTGGAGGTGCAGGGAGCGCCCAGGCGTTCTGCACCCACTGTCCTTCCCAGACATCTTCTCCAAGGCAAGACAACTACATCTAGCCTCACACACAGTTTGGAGAAGATTATTAAATATAGCCACACGACGGCACAATATCCATCCCAGTGGTAATTCTTTGCAAATAGAGTTGGATTTTTTTTTTTAAGAGGAGTATCTCACAGCTGCAAGAATATTTTTTCAGCCTGGAAGTGCAATCACTGTGTTTTTTTTCCAATAAAGATTTCCTTTTGCAGTCTATAAAAATCACAGCTAAGGCATACACTTACAAAAAGTAAAGCTTGTTGTAGCTGAACTGAGCCAAGCTTGCTGCCTAAGTAGCGCCAGCAGAGTTCAAGTAAGGAAAGAGCAAAGTGGGAGAATTCATATTGTTTTCTGAAGCACTTACAGTGTAATACTTCCTAGATATTAGTAACACGTCTAAGATAATGCAGAATATATGGGGTCACATCATTACTATGTATAAAATAAATGATCATGCAAAAAAGCCCCCCCCCAAACACCCCAAAAATCTATTTGACCTGACAGGTAAAGCCCACAAAACTTGAGAGGTGCTGTTCTAATTTCTGGTGCAAATTGAAGCAGCTTTTGGTGACATGACAGGTCATGCTATGAAGAAAGTAGAACTAGGACAGGCATCCCTACGAACCAATCCACCAGGATCAAGGATGCAGAGAAGTACCCCTAGCAGGAGAGTCACTTCTTCACCAGACAGTGCTTTATTGCCTTTGGGGTACTCATCCCAGCCTGGTCCTGCATCTGGAATGGCAGTGGAGATTCTCCCTGCCTGTATGGTGTTTGCAATGAGCTTGTGTGAGGTTTAAAACTGAAAAATATTTTTTTTTCAGGGAGACAAAGCGTCTCTCAGTCCCCAGATCCCGTATCCCAACTTACCACTCCGGAATTTAAAAGGACGCTGTTATCCCCAGATTTTAACAGAGAATGCTTCCTCAGAAAGGGCTGGAATCAGTTCTCAGCAGCAGACAAAGCAGAGTGGAAAATTTCAGCCCAAATGGATACTGTGCGGTAAAGTTGTACACAGGGGCTCGTAATGCAAAGCGTTGGGAAATGTTAATAAAAAGCAGAGCTACCAGCCCAATCTATAATATAATTTAAACCTATATATGTAATGTTTAAGCTAGTAGGATCACTTTTCCTAATAAACACACAGCATGCCAGGACTGTATAATGTAAACACAGGCAAAGCTTTTTTTTTTCAATCTATTACCCATCTCCAGCAGCAGACCGGGAGAAACTCAATCCTCCCTGCCCTGGCAGCACATCTGTGGGATGGAAGAGAGGTTTTATGGATCCACCTGGAGATGCTCAGAGGCTGGGTGGGGGGAGATCCTGCACCCCGGGGAGGATGAGGCATGGGAAACGTGGGCTTTGTGGGATGGGAGCTTGGTTTGCAGGATCTCTGAAGGAGAACGACGCGCTCTCTGTGTGTGAATAACCTTAATGCAATTGTGTTAGGAGAGCGATTAGGGCTCTGCGAGCTGTCACAACACAAATAATAGGAACAAATAATGTTAACCTTTCTGGCTGGAACACTTTCTCCTTGAGTACTCCAGGGTTGTCTTGGTGGAAAAGCTGAAATATTTGCTGTTTTCTCCAGTGTTTTAGCAGGACAAGCCCACAGACTAGGAGCTGAGCCGCCTTTGTTTAAGGGAAAAATTAATGAGCTATTAAATGAAGTCCTGCTTCCTGTGATCAGATGTCCCTGGGAGTCAGGAGTGGCAGATCCAGGTGCACGTGAGGTACTTGCCATGGGATGTGAGATCACATTGATGCCAAGGGGAAAGGATGTGATAGGAAGGCTGGGGAACTCCCCACCTAGGAAAAAATATTTTCTCAATTTCCCCCAGTAAATTTGTTCCTACACAGTTTCTTGAGTGCAGAAATAAAGCAAAGTAATGATTAATTCAGAAAACCCATTTGAAATCTCTATTTCCCTGCACCCTTGCTCCCAGGGGACCCCAAGGGGGACCACCTGAGCTTGCATCTCACTGGTGAAAGCACCACTCACTGCCATGGATGTAAATCTCATGCTTTTGGGAAGCATGAAATTTCCCAAGAGCAAAACCCTTAATGCAAGCTATGGCATTCAGGAAAACCTGGCAGAAATCTCTTTCGACATCTCAATCACTCCACTTTGCTTAAACAGTTTCTCCTAAAGGAAAGCTCTCACATTGGAGTAATGCTGCAAATGGCTAAATAACCCCAAACAAAACGAAACAGCTGCATGCTTTTCAAAATACTTCCAAACACATTTAAAATTAAACTAATATTTTGAATTTCCACTGTGCTCAGGGCATTAAAGAAGGCAAAAAACCCTCCAGCCTTTGGATTCATGTGATATGACCCAAATGAATGGCTTCGTTTTCATGAATGAAGATAGGAGCCTGCACTATTGGGTTAGTTCTGATTTTCTTGGGTTGCCTAGAGCAATGGTGGCTGCCCCATCCCTGGAGGTGTTCAGGGCCAGGTTGGATGGGGCTTTGAGCAGCCTGATCCAGTGGAAGGTGTCCCTGCCCATGGCTTGGAACTGGATGGACTTTAATGTTCCTTCCAACCCAACCCATTCCATGATTCTATGGTTCTTTTATTGGCTTAAAGTCCTCCTATCCCTGTGCTTTGTATTTAGAAGCTGTTGAGCATATGGGTGGATGTAGAAGCTGCTGGGTTTAACTCTGTATTAGCAATGGGCTATGTTAGACCATCTCTGCATTGCATTTTTAACCTCCAAGATGCTAATTTAACTTGTCTGGATTAGGTGCTGGGATACCTGAATTCCCACCAGAACGCTCCTAGTAACCTTTTCAGTGACTGTGAGTCAGTACCAACTGACTGTGCCTCACTCAGATTCCCCTAACAAAGCCAATGATGCTGATGCCCTGTGGACTTTCAGAGCAATCTGGGAGTGCTCAGCTCTAATATTCCTTTCACAGGAAAGGTGTTGGTAATGGGTCAAGCCAATGATGCTGATGCTCTGTGGACTTTCAGAGCTCTCTGGGAGGGCCCAGCTCTAATATTCCTTTTACAGGAAAAGTGTTGGTAATGGGTCAAGCCAAAACTATTTCCCTGTCAGCAGTTAGCACCTGCAGCATCACACCCAGGAGAGTGATGGGGATGGCAGGATGGGGCTTGCCATGTAGTCCTTCCACACTCACCAGGCTGAACCCATTCCACTCCTCCTCGCTGTCTGGAGGTGATGACCCAGTTCCAGCCTGGGGCTGCAGCACCAGCAGGAGCTGGATCCAAATTCCTGCATGCAGGAATTAGCACCAGGCAGTGGCCTTTCCCCTGCAAATACCAGGGTGAGCTCACTCTCATCACATACGCCCACCCGAGGCAAGATGCTCCTTGCATTATAATGCGGTGTCTGCTGTATTAATGGAGTGGAGTATGGAAATTTATTTTCAGGTCAAATCCTCATCATCTGCATAACTTCCACTCAAATATTACCACAGAGATGGGAGAAGAAAGACAGGCTGAATGTGGGAGCACCCCAGGTGCCTGGCCATTGTCAAGAGCTCACTTTTGCCTACTGTGCATATTATTTTCCACTGGTTTGCTCGCCCCAGCCTAGCAGGGTTCTCTCTCTCACATACAGCCAGGAGCTGAAATACCATGTTCTTGTCAGAAAGCTTTATTATTATGGTAAAGATTGTACTCATTAGATATTAATTATACCCAGCAAGAGCAGGTCCAGGAATCTATTTGTCTCTGTTAACCGATTAAATTTGCTCGGCTTTTCAGAGAAGGGCTGCAAGCTGTAGCATTAGATTTGCATCGCCTGCTCCAATTTATTACCATCAAGGGCTTGGCCAGGGTACAGAGAGGTTCAAAGGCTGGGGATGTAAGTATACTTGCACTAGGGGTGGGTCTGGTTTGTCACACCTACCTTGGAGCAGCTCATGTTGAGGCTGGTCTCATCTAACTTGAGATAACTAAAAGTTAGGTGCCCTAATCTAAGCCCCACAAGTCGTCTTCGTGGTCAAGGATGATGAGCACTGCTCATGCCCTTTCCTCATCTACCTCTTTGAAGAAGCTGATCTCTTTCCACTGACCATGGAGGGAGTTAAGGTGCCAGGACACTGTGTGGCCAGCATTTGGGGTGGTAAATCATAGAATCGTAGAATGATTTAGGTTGTAAAAGACTTTCAAGTTCATCAAGTCCAACTGTTAACCTAAAACTAGCAAGCCCGACACTAAACCATGTCCCTAAGCACCACATCTACCTGCTTTTTGAACACCCCCAGGGATGGTGACCTCACCACTTCCTTGGGCAGCCTCTGCCAGTGCTTGACAACCCTTTCATTGAAGAAATCTCTCCTGATATCCATTCTAAACCTCCTTTGGTGCAGTTTCAGGCAATTTCCTCTCATCCTATCGCTTTTTATCTCAGAAAATAGACTGGCCCCCACCTCGCTACTAACATATCATAATTAGGACCAGCCTCAAAAAGCGCAGATGCTGTTCCGTCTGAACATAAGCAACTTGGTTGTGGTCTACAGTGATGCCAAAATGTGCAAACCTAAACTAATTACAACCCACAGCTAAATGCCCCTCCTAACTCAGTGCATCTCCTGGCACATTAGAGATGAAGCCTCCTTGGATGTTTGGCAATCTGTTTTCTGGATAACTCTGGTCCAACTGTGGTGAACTATGGTGGAGCTGAAAATATCCTGTTATTTATTTAAGCACCTGTCCAGTGAGTGGATGGATCCAGTGAGCTATGGATGCCATCCACAACCCATCAAAATCAGAACCCTCCATCCTTCCTTCCTCCCTTTCTTTGCTACTTCTTTCAGATTAAAAAAAAAGATGTGTAGCTTAAGAATTGGCTATAGGTCATGATGGGGCTCCTTCAACCACCCCCACCCCCTATGCATGCGAACGCTCACGGCACAGGTAACCAATTCACACCTGGTAAAGCGGACTTCACAGATATTGCACATATACGGCTTCTCTCCTGTATGGGTTCTCATGTGCCTGGGCAGCTTGCCGGCCCCCATGATGACTTTATTACAGATGGGACATTGCTGGGATGCCTTGGGCTTTATCTTCCTCTCTTCCTCCAAGGGCCATGGGGGAAAAACTCCTCCAAACTGGGTACCGCTCAGGAAATTGAGATAAGTGCTATAGTCAGTCTCTGCCTTAATATGACCCAAGGGACCTGCTGGGGTGTTGGTAAACATGTTCTTGAGGAAGTCATCAGGGAAAGGAGGCAGAGGTAGGTCCTCCTTCTCCTCCTCTTCCTTGATCTTCCTCTTTTTGATCACCAGATCCAAGGGCCCATTATCTACTTGTGGTTCTTCAAGCTGGGAGAAAGAGCTAAAATCGCCATTCCACAGATGGGGGAAGAAGGGAGGGGTGAAAGGAGAGAGAGCTGGCCTCCTTTCTGGGATGTTCTCCTTAGGGTACAGGTTTTCCCTTAGCAAGGACTCAATGGAGAAGTCTCGTATCACACCCAAGTGTCCAGAGGAGTTGTTGGCCGGATAGTGATTTGGAAAGTCTTTAGGTGCTTCTGTATATGCTTCTTCAGTAAGATCAGACTTAGAAGGGCTTTGGTGACAGCTTACTTCTTGGACATCGGTTAGGTTCTCCTGATTGACAAAATCTTCCACTTCCTCCTCCTCCTCCTCCTCATCTTCATCTTCATCTTCATCGTCATCTTCATCCTCTTTGTCATCCTCCTCCTCCACCTCTCTGTTAGGCTCCATGATTTCAAGGCATACATTGATAATGCACTGGATCTCCAGCATCTTCGCAGCGTTGAGGATGTGCTTGATGTTTGAGGTGGTGATGGTGAGGGTTGAGGTGTAGGCAAACTCAAGGATGGCAGAAAGTGCTTCAGGCTTGACAAAGTCAATCTCGTAAACACAGGGCTGGTCTGTTAAAGTGCCAGTAGTGAAGAGTTTTTTGAAGTACTTGCTGCAGGCAGCAAGGACAGACCGATGGGTCCGGTACTCCTGGTCCTGGACAATGAGGATGACATCGCAGAGGAGACCATCACGCTGTTGCTCATTTAAACCATATAAGACTTCACTGCTGTGGTTCGGGAATGGGATTCCAATAAGACCTTCAATGCCATTGGCCATATTCTCATTTAGTGCGCTAGGATAAAACACAGAAAGAAGGGAATCAGCATGGGGTCTCAATCAGTCACACAAAAATGACCCTGCCTGCTTTCAGAGTCCTCCTCTCCCCTAGCCTACATGGACCTCTGTAATCATCTTCTGTCTGCGCTGGCCCGGTGCTTTTCCATGTCACCTTCAACTCCTTCCAGGTCCTCTATGATTTAACCTCTGCTTCCCTCCACATCTCTTTATTTGCCTCCATCCTCTATTCAGTTCCCACCTTGTTCACTTTTTCTTAACCACCACAAGCTCCCTCTCCTCTTTCACATCCCTCCCCCAGAAACCTTGTGCAATGACTCCCTCCCTGTCATGTCTCTTCCACATCCTCCCAGACCCAACATCTTTCCAGGCACATGTTGGATTTGTCCTGCCAGGAGCTATGTGGGGAAAGGGTAATGCTGTATTGCTTCACACTGACAAGTGTCAGCACCTACACTGCTTGAACAAGATGAGCCAGGGAGCACCCATCTCATCTACGCTATTGTTTTTGGGACTGGTACAACTGGACATCCCATGTGGGAGGGACTGCTGGTCATGGCTGCTTGCTGCAGCAGGAGAGCAGTCCTCATGGACCCAAAGGTCTCCAGTTCTTGTGTCCTCCTGCTACCTTAGGCCTGAAAGGTATCCTGTATTACCCCAGCACATGGACTGCCCACATGGGGATGTCTTCCAAAGAGATCTGAGAGTGGAGGAGGCAAGCAAGGAGTTGTGAGTCACATTGCACTTAAATGCTCAGACAAAGACAACCAGAGAGCAAAGGCCTGTCCAGGGGCAGATGGCTGTCTGCTGTCTTCATCCATGAGCTGAGCTTGCTCTGTTCCTAATCCTGTTTGGACTTGTTAGCTTGGTATCAAATGCCCCGTGCATCTGGCAGACCTTCCCTACCAGAGCAGTTCCACTTTCAAAGGGAAATTCAGAAGCAAAAAGCCCACACCCAAAAGGAAAACCTGATTTTTTTTCCAATTTTTTTATCTGTAAGATGTTTCCTCTTTCACATGGCTCCAGCAGCCCTTCCACAGGAGAAATCCCAGGAAAGGAGAGCGACTTCTTCCAGCAGGCAATGAATACATTAATCTCATCACACACAGAATACATCAAACAGTCAGAATAACTTTGAATACACTAACCCTTTGTAAGCCCCCAGGACACAGAGCATGTGTTCCTGCAGTGTCACCTCTATGAGCCCTGGCTCCCAGTTCTGCTGCAGGTAGACACTCAGTTCACAGACGAGTAGTTGATCTCCAAGAGAGACCAGGATACACGTAAGTAAAACTGCAGCCCCACTCTGGTCCCTTTTGCAAGGCTGAGACTGTCAGGCAGGTTCCCAATCCCACCCTGTACCACCTCTGCATCTCTCCTGGAATCCATCCCCACGTCCCAGGTGTCCTTCTCTGATTGATTCCTGGCCACATGGGCTCCAAACTTCCTTCCCACCAGACACAGGGACCTGGTCTGACACAGTGTGTTGGATTGGTTCCTACCCTGCCACTTGCCTCCAGTCCTTGGNAAGGGTGATTGGGCACTGGCAGAGGTTGCCCAGGGAGGTGGTTGATTCATCTTCCCTGGAGGTGTTTAAAGGACGGGTGGACGAGGCACTGAAGGACATGGTTTAGTGATTGATGGAAGGGTTGGACTCGATGACTCAGTGGGTCTCTTCCACCCTAGTGATTCTATGAAACTATGATTCTATGAAAGAACCTAATTTGATGGAGTTAGTCTAATCCAATTCTTGCTTCATTTTGGTTAGCACGCCAGTTACCCCTGGGGGACGCTGAGGAGCCACAGAGGGTACCAGACACTGCAGCAAACATTCCCGTGGGAGGAGTAAAGCCACCTCCCTTCTCGTCCCTTTGTAGGGTCATTCTCCAGACAAGACCTCGCAGACAGCTCCCCCACGCCTAATCTGTGCTGCTGAACACTTGCTGCCCGTGTGTGAGCCGGTGAGTGGAAGTCTTGGGAAGACAATGCAACCCAGATGGAACTACACCCCAGGAAGTGTTACAGACCACCAGCTGGGTGGGAGCAACACCAGAACAGGGGGCAAAATGTCCCAAAGCCTCACAGGGAGCTGGAGAAGAGCCCCCACCATGGGAAGCCCTCTACAACCACCCCCTCAGGTCCAGAGGAATTGGGAATTACACTAGTCCGAGCCCTCCCCATCAGCTCCAGCCACTGGCGTTTTCAGTGGAGGGGCGATGCTCAAGTCCCGAATCCCCAGTGTGCTCATTAGCTCCACGCTAATTATGTCTGTTGTCTGAAACAAATTGATTCATTACAGTGTGCTGTGCTTAACCATGTTAACTAGCTATGCTCTACCAGCCCGACCAGCTCTGTATCAAATCTTCCTTGAAAATCACTGATAAATGAAGTAAATCTGATGTGTTCACTAAGTGAAATGTAAGATAATAAATAACCCCTGAGCTGGGGAGGCAAAACCAACTTTTTAGGGCTTTGTTTCCTTAATAATAAGCATGACCAATTAAATCTCTATTGCTGTATTTATCTTCTACTCATTTGGTTTTGTTTGGAAGGAGCATTCATGTTAGAGGAGCTCCTTGCACAAAGAAATGTGTCTTATGAATCTATTTTAATCCTTTATTGCCAAATCACCCTAAATGCAAAAGATCAGAGAAGCAGAATATCAGACTACCCTGACAATTGTTTTTATTGAGATTTTTTCTAGACACTAAACTCCATTCTCCCTAATTTGTGCATTACTCACTCAGCAGCCAAAAAAAAAAAAAAGAAATTAGGAGATCAGGAGCTATATGATTATAAACTAAAATGATGTACAGCTCCTTTGGTGGAAATTGAATCCTTTCCCTTCCTTTTCCCCTCCTGGTCCTCTCGAGGTGCGGTGCTATTAACCAAAGCACTTAGGCAAACCAATAACTTTAGAGGATGCTGGCAAAATTGAAGGTGATTCATGTCACTTAAATGGGTAGGGGGTGGGAGGAAGAGAATCAGCCCTTTCATTTGCATAGATTTGCATTTTTTAAACTTGCAGGGTGGTTTGACAGCTCTGGAGCTCAGCAAGCCTGAGAAATGACCTTATGGTTCCCATGCCCCCGGGGGAGGTTGATGGCCACAGGCTGCAAGTGTGCTGAGGCTGACGTTTTCCTTCCTCTCTCTCCCTTCTCTCCCTCCTCCTGTGCTCCCCTCTTCCCCTCCCCAAGCCACGGGTGGAGTCCTCAGGAATAACAGGCCTAAAAATAGCATCTGAGGGTGACAAATGTCACCAGAGCTTGCACACACACAGGCAAATGCTGAATGGACTAAATGAGTTAAAACAGAAAAATCCCATTTTATAACAGAAAATTACAGCACTGTCAAAATAAACTGGGGGGAAGGGTGGAGAGCACCTAAAATAAATGTATTCTGCAGATGAGATCTTGAAATATTGCATTTGTGGGCACACTTAAGACTCATTCATTACTTTCTTGCCATGAAAACCTCATTAATAAAAGAATGATCCTGGAAGATGCTATTTGGATACAGGACCATTTCCCTGCACACCACCTGCAGGCACATGGGGAGCTCTGTCAGCACATTGAGGGACCTGAGGCTGCAGGAGGAAAGAAGAGGAGGTGGTGGGAGCTGAGCTTTGCCTGGTTTTGGGGTGAAAAATCACTGTTTGGGGGGGGATGGATGGAGCTTCACCAGCTCAGAGCAGTGATTGTCGTACCAGCACGATGGAGATGTGTAGGTAGATGTGGACAGGAGTCCAATCTCACTGCCTGCCTGAACACGGGTGACAGAACCCAGACAGAAGCCAGGGACCAGCAATATTATAACCACCTGTGATATGCACTCTCCGGGTGACCCGAAGCTCATCCAGGGCACTCTGCTGCTCAAAAGCCTCTTCTATTTTTCATTTTTATTTCTTGGTTGCTTTATTCTCATGTCTGCTTTTAACTTCAAACCTTCTTCAGTGTAATGCAGCCTCTGAAAACTGATAATATACCAGCATAAACTTGAAATACCAGGGAGGGAGAGAGGCGAAATGCTCATTGAGCATTGTGATAAATAAGAAATAGAAGTATACTTGATAGATTATAGAGATATATCTATGGAAATAGATAAAGTAAACTAATATTGTCTATGTTCATTTGTATGAATGGAAATAGAGGATGGCTACAGCTCAAGGGAGCCCTGGGAAAGTTGTGCCAGCCCCAAGGATAGGATCCTGCCCGTGGGTCTCCACATTAATCGAAGCCATAAGAGGGAGAATTGTGACCTGTGGGGCTCCTCATCAGCATCTCTCTCTCCTTCCTCAACTCTGGTAACTATGCCCTGCAAAGTTGGGACCTTGGAGGAGATAAAGGCTGCCAGGAAGAGCCCAGGGTTGTATAGAACATGGTGCCTGGTTTGGGGCTATCGCTGGGCAGAGATGTCCCTTTCCCACCTGCTCCATCCATGGGGACAACACTTCACAAACTGTCTTCACTGTTTTGACAGCAGTTTTGGTCTATAATTGTATGCTGGCATGAAGCATCATTACTATACCATGTAGCTTTAAAATATGTTAATATGTCTATATTTTTTATACATTTATATTTTTATATTTGTATAGAGATTCTTAGGACATTCAGTCTTGAAAAGTGTGTTGCCTGGCCTTCTCTTTGTAATGAATTTCCCCATGGGAAGGAGATGGATCCTGACTACATTTCTTCTTAGTGTGCAAATCACTGGGCTCTTCCCAGGAGTGTCACCTCAAAGATATGGAATTACCCCAAGGAAATCTGGGGAGTGCAAAGCAGCTGCACCCCATGTCATGCTCATTCTGCATTCAGTGTGACAGAGGAAGGAGCCTGAGGCTCTGGCTGATCTCTGCCTGCTATCTGTGTCAAAATGACATTTTTCCAGGCAAAACAGTGCCTCCAATTCTTCCCTTCACCCAGCCTTGTGCATGGAATGGGGTTTAGGATGCATGCCCAGGGGCAGGGTTTGGGGTTGAGCACCACACTGAGGTTGGGTCCTGCCACCCCGATACAGCATCCCTCACCCTCTGTCCCTGCAGGCACAAAACCCCAGCAGGGATTCAAGCTCTTTATCTGAATCATGAGGCCATCCAACAAAGCATCCCTGAGGTGGCTGAACCTGGATTTTGGGCACAGAGCATCTCTGGCCACTCCAGCCTGCTGCCTGTTGCCTGCTGCCTGCTGCGGGAGAGGGAGCCATAAAATCACAGAAAGGTTTGGATTGGAAGGGATCTTTAAACACCATCTAATCCACAACCCCTGAAGTGAGCAGGGTCATCTTGAACTGAATCAGTTTGCTCCAAGTCCCATCCAACCTGACCTGGAATGTTTCCAAGAATGGGTCATCTGCCACCTCTCTGGGCAACCTGTGCCTTGGTCCCTCAGCATAAACAATTTTTTTCCTTTTATTTAGCCTGAATCTCCCCCTTTTACTTTAAAACCATTCCCCTTGTCCTGTTGGTAGAGGCCCTGCCAAAAAGTCTGCCCCTGTCATTCTTACAAGCCCCCTTTCAGTATTGAAAGGTCAGCATGGAACCAGGAGGACGTTTCAATGGCTTCCCCCATCCTGATTTATTTTCTACTACCAACTTTTCCCCTGACTGCTTAGGACATTTGGCACCCCAAGGGACAGACCCTTTGGCTGTGCTGCTTTGTTCTCTATTCTTCTTTGCCCATCCCTGCTCCAGGCAGCACCCAGGGTGGGCTGGATGTCCTTCCTCTGTGTCCCCACGGTCCTGTGTAGCGTGTAAACCTGCCTGCTACATCCATCAGCCCATAAATATATGTTGTGTTTGGGTTTTTTCCAGGTTTATTTGTGCCTTGTCATAATGAGGCAATTAAGATGTGCATGTGAGATTACCCTAATCTGTCAAAATATTACAGCTGTTTTCCATGGGATATATGCTAGCCCGTGATTGATAGCTCCTGCTCCTTCACCGTGTTGTTATTTTAGGGGAATAGGGATGCTGGGTCTCTGCTCGTGACCTTGAGCAAGTCCCTGGTACAGGTGGTACCCACATTTGTCACCCCACCCAAAACTGCCCCCATGGGGATGACACTGTTCCTTCGGCCAAGCACTTGATTACAATTTGGAAGATGCCTCTTCTCTCACACCATGAAATAATGAAATTTGAAATTCAAGCAGAGAGGCGGGTTTTTTTAACTTTTTAAAAACAATCCCAAGGTGTAAAGCCCCCAAAGTGCAAATATTTGCTTAAGCACAGCTCCCTTCTGAACATCTTGTCTCCAGAAGAACATGTTATTAAACCACCCACCCTAGTACCTAGTGTTTCTCCCCTCTAGCAGGAAGGTGGGGCAGAGAGTGCTCCTTGTCTTTCAATCACTTCCCTGTAAGATGCCTGAAATGATGAGGAAAATGCAGTGACAGTGAACACTGCCTCCCTTGCAAAGAAATCGCATTTTTTTTAAAGGAGATGAGTCACTTTGAAGACCCAGAGATGATACTGTGTGAGGAAACAGGCTCGCTAGCAGTAGCGTCTGGGCATGAGCCTCTAACAGCTGAGATCATCCTTCCCCTTGGGACCAGTCCTGCCTGGGGAAAAGTGGTGGTGTTTGTGTTTTAAGTGGTATGTAGAGTCATAGAATTGTAGAATCATAGAATCACAGAATCATAGAATCACGGAATCAGAGAATGATTGGGGTTGGAAGGGACCATGAAGGCCAACCAGTCCAGCCTCCTACAGTAACCAGTGACATCTTCAACCAGATCAGGTTGCTCAGAGCCCCATACAACCTGACCCTGAATGTTTCCAGGGATGGGACATTCACTGCCTCACTGAGAAACCAGCTAGTGTTTCACCAAAGACAGCATTAAATTTTTTTCCTAAAATGTAGTGTCTAAACTTCTCCTCTTTCAGTTTGAAAACATTACCCCACGCTCTATTGCTACAAGTACTGCTAAAACATTTTTTCCCATCTTTCTTATCAGTGCTCTGCAAGTACTGAAAAGCCACAATAAGGTCTCCTCAGAGTCTTCTCCAGGCTCAACAACCCCAGCTCCCTCAGCCTCTCTTCACAGGGGTGGTGCTCCAGGCCTTTGATCACTTTGGTGGCCTCTTCTGGACCCACTCCAACAGGTCCATGTCTTTCCTGTGCTGAGGAATAATAGGTTCGCACACCCAAAACTGAGGTTCTCCCTTCAAAAATCACAGATTTTGCTTAGATCTGAAAAGCAGACAAGAATAGAGAAGCCTTGGCGAGGATTCACCTGGCTGCTGGGAAGGGAGCAGCTCCACAAACGGAGTAGGTCAGTACAATTTAAGAAGATGCCCCATGGGACGCCAGAGCAGCAGCAGTGGTGGTGCAGATAGAGACCACCGATGCTGGGAGGAGAGGGATGGCCAAGAAGCCTGAGGGGGACAGCCCAACCCTTTCTGGCCAGCCTCCATAGAGCCAAAGATGTGAGATAGCTCTCACATGAAGGAGCCAAGGAAGTCAAGCACGGTTTGATCACACACTTAATGTGGTTACACTTCAGTGACTGCGATCACATGAGTGACCTTCAGCCTGGTATTTCTCCATTACCTACAGGCCTTTTCAATATTAATACTAATCTGCAAAAAAAATCCTTGGGCATTCATCCTTATCAATATCTGGGTGACAAGTTGAGCCCAAGTGAAACATGTATATTTACACACACACTACGTAAAGCTCTCTCCTCTCCTCTCCTCTCCTCTCCTCTCCTCTCCTCTCTTCTCCAGGAATGGTTTTAAGCTACAAGAGCAGAGGTTTAGACTAGTTATTAGGAAGAATTTCTTTTTTCACCAAGGGTGGTGACAGAGAGGCCCAGATTGCGTAGAGAGGTTGTGGCTGCCCCATCCCTGGAAACATTCCAGGCCAGGTTGTATGGAACTTGGAGCAATCTGATCCAGTAGAAGATGTCCCTGCTCACTGCAGAGGGATGGAACTGGATGACCTTCATGATCCCTTCCAACCCAAACCACTCTATGATTCTGTGATCAGAAAGCCATCTTCACCTGATGTCCCAACAGGGGATCCAAAATAAAAGGTGGAGAACAACCCGTAGTACATCCAATGATCCCAGCAGCAATGAATTTAACACCTTCTTCATTTTTTTGACAGCCACTCTTCCCAGTTTCCAAACTTCATCAGAGAAGTTCAGCTTGCCATGCAGACCTGGGGCATGTCAGTGCTGAAGACCTGCTCTATTTCTGTGTGACAACGTCACTTGGGAAGTGCCACAAGGACTAGTTGCTTAAGCAGATAATAGTGATTACAGGTGCCACCTATTCACTTGCTGAGGTGTGGAGGTGCAAATATCTGCTGTGCCCTTTGTGAATCTGTCCTTGGGAATTTTTAAAGGCTAGTTACACATTGCAGCAAATATTCTGCATCTCTCAACAAATCCATCCCTGCAGGTCAGCTCCAGCTACTGAGAGCCTACACCAGGCACCTTGGACTTCCACAGCTTTGTTTATGTACAGATACAATCTGGTGAAATGGCAAATTATGAATCAAATACTCCCTCTGCACAGTTGGAGGCTATTGATTGTACTGGGAAATTGCCACTGCTCCAAGACCACCAAGGACCCAATCCTGGCCCAGGGGATAGTTAAGTTAATGCCATTTTTCCTGTCCTTAACTCTTCCATGGGCTTGTTGCTCAAGTTGGCCCCTCCAATAGCATGTGATGAATCATAGAATCATAGAATAGTTAGAGTTGGAAGGGACCTTAAAGATCAGTTCCAACCCCCTTGCCATGAAGAACAGGTCAAAATCCTCTTTCCCTTCTTGCTCATTATAGCAGGCACCAGGTATCCAAAAAGCCACAGCATCCCCTTAGATCTATCCCGTCTCCCACCCTGATGTGACCTGTACATCATTTTACAACAAGATCCTAGAGTCTGGTGTGACATTTGGTGGATCAACACCCAGCCTCCAGGTGAGCCTGTAGGGACCTAGCACCCAGCAGTTCTTCATAGTGTGGGATTAATGCTCAGAAGATGCCATCACACCACTAGGACCAAGCCCCAGGGCTCTTCCATCTCCTCACAATCACTTCTTGGGCTCTAGATAAAAGTAAACAAAAGCCCTGCATGGTCAGGGTAGAGCTCAATGCATCCTAAAATTGAAAGTCTGCATTTGCACTTTTGTTTTTTCTGTCTGGCTTCTTTAAATTACCCAGCACATTTCTCAATTTCAGAGTTTATATAACTCTTCAAAACCAGGAGCTTTGGGTCAGTTTTGTGTGGCAGCTTGATTAAGTCTGTATCTGGCATCACAAGTCTCATTTAATGTGCTGAGCAGGTCTTGGCAAAGGGAGATCCCAATGATAAATGTCCAAACACAAACAATTACTGGAGCGGTGCTGAAGGCACAGCCCAGCTTCATGTGGTGTTTTGAGGGCTACATTTATACAAAAAGCAAGGGCAAATAAATTAGCCACAGTGCCTAGAAAGGTGCTGTGCGAGAGGACTCTATAAGCGATCATATCTGATCACAGGGTGGCCTTGTCCCCAGCTTGCAAGCAGTACGAGGAGCAGATGGTGTTCTGGGCATCAAATCCCTTCTGCTCCTCTCTGCTGTGGTTTCTGCAAGGCTAGAGGTGCTCAATATCCTGTTAGTTATGTTTACTTCTCCTGGAATCCTTCAGAGGTCCCTCTCTACATGTCTCTTTGTTAACCCTGATGTTCTCCTGGCCATGCTCCAGCATTTAGGAACTTCTAAGTACTGGTACAAGAAATGATCCTGGATTAATATCTCCCCTCCCTATGTGTCTATATGCACACACATACGTACATGTTATACATGTGTGTTTGTGGGTGTGCTGAAATCTCAGACAAGGGGGAATGTGTCAAGGGAAACAGAAGAGCTTCCAGTCATCCCATGCAACCACACTACTCCCATGGAAACTCACTCATACTACAAGTGAACCATCCCCCCTCCCACACAGTGTTCTGCAAAAAAAAAAAAAAAAAAAAACCCCAAACCCCTCTAAAAAGAGGGGGGAAAAGAGCGAGAGGAAAATGCCCACCAGAGATGTGCCCATGTGGGAGGTGGTCTGGCTGAACATCAGGTTGCTGGTCACTCCAGCATCTCTGCCATGACCTGGATGATGGTTTGCTAGGTCCATGATATTGTTGGTGGTGTTTCAGCCCATGTATTTGCAGCTTCTCTCCTTCCACACCACCTTCCCAATTGTGCAAGGTGTCTACCCCTGCCAAAGGGGGCTATACAAGATTTATATGGGATGCTACAAGATATGGGATGCTATAACATTGATATAGGGATACAAAGATGATCCAAGGGCTGCAGCACCTTCCATACTGAGCTGAGAGCCCATACAGGATGAGAGAGTTGGGGCTGTTCAGCCTGAAGAAGAGAAACCTCGGAGAAGACCTTAGAGCAGCTTCCAGTACCTGAACGAGGTTCTAGAAAAGCTGGGGAGGGACTTTTTTAAAAGGCATGGAGTGATAGGACAAGGGGAAATGGCTTTAAATTGGAGAAGGGAGGATTTAGACTAGAAATAAGGGGGAAACTCTTCACTATGAGGGTGGGGAGGCCTTGGCCCAGGTTGCCCAGAGCAGTGGTGGCTGCCCCAACCCTAGAAATGTTCAAGGTCAAGTTGGATGGGGCTTTGAGCCCCTGATCCAGTGGGAGGTGTCCCTGCCCATGGCAAGGGGTGGACTGGATGGGCTTTGAGGTCCCTTCCAACCCAAACTAGTCCATGATTCTATGATTCTGTGTATCTCTATGGGTGCACAATATTACAGCCCTGTGAGCCCATTGGTGGCAGGTACTTCCTTCTAGAATAGCCCTAAAAATAGTAAAACAAGCCATTTCCTCCCATTCTGAGCTCTCCTTGGAGAACAGGCAGGCCCCTTCACTCCTCCTTGCTCTGCTTTTCTCCAGAGCCAGAAAAAGGAAAAGAAATCAAAAAAAGGCTCCGTTTGAACGGCGCATACACACTGGGTGGGTTTGCTTCCTGACAAGAAAAAAAAAAACCACGGCGGAAAAATGTGCCCAGCTTAACCATGGAAAACTGGTTTGGCTAGTGTCCCTCCGGACTGGACAGGATTGCAAGGGACTTGGCCACAGATCCGGGCAAGGCTGCCACCAGCCTGCGTGCAAACAGCGCTGCAAAATAAAATAAACCAAATTTTTTTTCAGTGCCCAAAAAAAACCAAGGGGTAAAGGATGGGGGATCGAGCTTCCCCTTCTCTTCTCACCCCTCACCTCCAGAGAGAAAGCCACTGAACAGAGGACATTGGGAGTAAAAATAAAAGGGTCAGAGCGCTAGCATGTTAAATCAGAAGCAGATGTGTGCCTGCTCGCCAGCCTGAGTCACTGCGGGAGGGTGGGGAATGGGGGGGGGGGGGTCATTGCTATTTTGGTTCTGGGTGTGGGGTACAGAAAACAATGTAAGGAGAAGGTGGTGCAGTGTTTGAGCAGGCTTAATATTGGCTTGGGAGCAGGTATGAGCAGGCTTCAGAAGCCATGGGGCAGGAGGATCAGCTCAGCAGCGGGGGCATTGGCAGCAGGTCTGCTCCATCTCCCTGCCTGAGCAGGACTGCTCCTTTGGAGCCTCCCCAGGCTCCCCTGGAGCATCGCCAGGCACCCCCAGTCACGCAGATCCCTCTGTGGGGCAGTTTCTTGGTGCTGCCTCTCATGTCCCGCAGCGTCATCGCTCCAGGAAGAGCCCCCATTTCCATGCACTGGTCAAGATGTGCCACCACAGGACCCACCATGTAGCCAAGGCATCTGTAGAATTCCACCAAACAGTGGCAGAAGCCTCACGCAAGGACAACCTCAGGAGCCAGCACGTCTCTAAAACCCAGCGTGCTTTGGGCCAAGACCCATTACACAAGCTTAGCATCACCTTTCACCTCCCACCTTGCCTTCCACCATTACACTGTAATGACGTTCATCAGCCCTGCAGTCGCATGAGTATTTACCTCAGATTGGTCTATTTTAATCTGGCATAACACAAAATATTATTTTCCTACTTGGCTTCCGTGAGAAAGTTTGCAATCTCATTAATTTTTAATTCCAATTTAAGTCCTGGAGTTCTAAGCGCATGATCTCCACTTCTATGGCCAGGCCAGAATAGCTCCCACGTGGAACTATAAAGTGGATTTTGGAGACATATGTTCATGGAAAATGCCTCTGCAGAGCATCTCACCCTGTGATGGCCATCCAACCTGTAAAGACACATCCCCTCCAGTGCCACTCCATCACGTGTACCATAGGTAGAAACCTAGCCCTGGGCTTGCAGAATCACAATCAACCCCAAAACAGGATGAAAGTTCAAGCATTCAGAGTGAGGACTCAATCCACCCAGTTCTTTTTTCCCACAAGAGCCCCAGGGTCATCATGGAGAGGTGAATATCATACCTCCTCATCATTCACTGATGGATAACCCAACCCTGGAAACATTCAAGGTCAGGCTGGACGGGGCTCTGAGCAACCTGATGTAGTTGAGGATGTCCCTGCTTGCTGCAGGGGAGGTTGGAACAGGTGACCTTGAAAGGTCCCTCCCAACCCAAACCATTCTATGATTCAATGATTATTTTACTTCAAGCCAACACTTCTCTGAATTGCACGTCCCTACTGTGCTGAAACCCCAGCGAGATGCATCACCACCACATCTTCAACCCCTAAGCTGGGTATTTCCAGAGGAAATACTGAGAGGCTTCTGCAGAGGACAGTCAGGAAAAGAGGATAAGACTTCCATCCAGACTCCTTGTATATGAACCAACCAACTAATGAGCTCTCTGAAGACCATAGGTAATATATGAGTATAACCTTATAGTGTGGCCCAAGCACTGAATATCCAGAGGCAACTCCCTGTCTTCAGGGGATGATTGAATCCAGCTTTCAAGGTTACAGAGCAATTTAAGTGAAGATCAGGGGTCATATTCAGACCTCTTTTGTATCTCAGCTCCTCCTGTGCATGAAGCCCCTGGTTTCTCTGCCAACCTGCTAGAAAGCTAAACAGCAGCTGAGTTGTCAGTTCAGCCCTGATCCTGCAAAGCCTCACCCGCCTGAGCAATCTCTGCGATTCAGTGGGGTCCACCCATGCCCAGCTTGGTAAATATAGCCAAAGCTGGTGGAGGACCAAAGGAAGAAACACTTCGGAAGTCTCCCAAAGATATAACCTGGAAGAAGGAAAAGAAAAATGTCTACCGCTTAGATGTTTCAGCTAGAATATACGAAAAAACAATGAAAATTAATAGGATTAATTTTCCAATTGATGCTCCTGCAAGCAAGGAGGGGTTTGTGAGATCAAGCCCCCCAAGCAAGGCAACTCCTAGGTCCCAGCTGACTATGTGCACATGCCAAATCACAGTCTGATTCAATTTAAAACAGCTGAGTTGTAAATGAGGCTTATAATGGAATTGGCAAGTGACCATTCAATACAGCATTGCAAACCAACACCATTTAAAAATAACAGGGGCTTAAGTCAGAATTCAGCACTTGGCTGGGTGAGAGTGCAGGATCAGGGGTGTACCATGCCTTTGGCTGCAAAAACAGCCCAAGCAAGCAAGGAGAAAACCCCAGCCTCTTCCTTCTGATGGATTTTAGAGGGGTGGCCCTTCAAAAAGTAAAAAAATAAATAGAGAGAAGGAAGAGAAAATGCAACCCTGTCATGTAAAAAGAGAGACAGTCTTGCCTGTTTGTTTTGGCCTGTCCTGAACTCCAGGCAGTTTCCAACTGGAACCCAGAAATGCTGATGGTGTTTGGAGTCTGTCTGCATCCCTCCCATGACGTGAAGAGGCATTCAGAATGATGGGCTGGGTTTTTTTTTTTCTTTTTCCCCTAACAACTATATTTACTGTTATATCTTGAACTCCCCATGCTGTCATTACAATGTCAGATGAAATTACATGTGCGATAACCATAACATCAACGCATGCACAAGTTCACAAAGGCTTTACAAGGAAACATTTTCAAGGGAAGTTCATTGCATGACCAGGCTCGAAGGGGAAGTCTAAAGGAGTCTTTGAATTACAGAGTGCTGACTACAGGCAGAACTTGGCCTTGCTGGAGCTGAACAGATGGATTTTACACTTTTGTTAGGCTTCGCTGGTTAAAGTGTATTCTTATTTATCCTGGTGTAACTTTGGTTTGATCCCAGGGATTTAACTGATGCTATTCTGGATTTGCAGCAGTGTGAAGAGGATGAGGATGTTACGGTGGTCTGCAGGACAGAGTTGCAAATACATCTGAATTCTACGACCCTGCAGTGAGCTTCTGTGCTGCTGCCACCATGATGACATTGTCGTGGGATCTGCAGCTACTTTGAGACTTACAGAAAGTGCTGCATGGGCACAAAAGGTAGAACAGGGGCACCTATATCACCACAAAAGCATCTTTTATCAAGGTGGCTGATTCCCTTCCACACAACGGACTACATATGCCCTCACACAGGACCTCAAGAATGAGGACAGATGCTCTCTCCTAGTCCAAGTTGTGCCAGAGGCAAAAGAAACAACCCCTAAGTTTTCATCCACTATCAGGCCAGAGGTAACTAACCTCACAACTCTGTCTTTGAGGCTGTTCTTATGAAAATCCTGATTTGTGCTGGGGAAAAAGCACCGATCAGCTTTCTTCCAGCTACTCTGGGCAGCTGGGTGAAGGGAGCTTGGCTGGTGCTCCTGGAGGACAGTTCCAGTAGCACAGTGATAGAGGCAGGAACCTCCAGGGTAGAGGCATCCTCTTCCATTGGCACAGTTGGATGCAAAAGGCAACATCTGTGCAGCTTTGACGACATCTGCTTAGGGGGAACAGTAGAAACGTAACTAGGCCAGCCTTGTTAAAGTGCTACAACTTCCAGGCAAACCTATAGGATGTTAGAGATCTACCTTGCAGTGCAGGTTGGTGTATCCATACCTATGGATGTTTTGACTTTCAGCCCCTGGACGCAATATACCTTATTGAGCAGCTGCATCGTTCTTGCTATCTTACACAAAAAAAGAAGTGCTGACCTCTAACACACAGCAACCCCAAGCATCCGTGTGCTGGAGAAAGGCATCATGCACGGATGGGAAGCATGTTGCTGCTTCTGGTAGTCTCACCCATGTCCAGGTTTTATCCAGCTCCTAGGTAAGTGACTGGAAGATGCTCTGTGTGTGTGTGTTGGGGAAATGTCCTGAAGAGCACCATCAGAGTTGTGGAATCACACTATTTCAGGCTTTTTTTTTTCCCCTGGATGGGAAAACATCAGCATTTCATACGACTTTCCCCATCATTTCACTGTCTGCATTTTGCATCTCCTTTCACAGCATAGAATATTCAGTCTCTGGTTAAACATACCACAGTGAAATTCTTCTAGGACAAGAAAATCCACAAGTTAGGGGGCCACAGTAAAACTAGACATTTGGAAACATCTACCTCTCCGTCCACCCACTTCATCTCCAATCTCCAGCATTTCTAATCCACGTTATGTTGTTTCATATATGGATCACGTTAGCAAACTAAGCCTTGCAACATTTTAATGTCTTCTACTCATTTGTCAGTGGACACTCACCAAGAAGAAGCCTGAATGCTGTGTCCCCCATCTCACAAGTTTTTTAATCTCTGTGTGTGTGTGTGTGTGTATATATATATATATATATCTCCATTCAGCCCTTCCTAGGAACAGGCAGGAACCCAGCAGTGTCCTCATGTCACATTTCAAAGTCACACACCTGCACTCAATGAAACACCAGCACATCAGGGAATTTCCTTTTCCAAGTCAGTACTTCAAAATATTTATAAAAGCACTTAAGCCCCATTTTGACCACTGCCTCTATTTGCAAACCCTGCCCTGAGATTCATGTCAGGTCGAGGGGAGTTATGCTCACATTGTTGGCATACCTGAGGATAGGCAGAGGGACTCGCTCCCTGCACTCAGAACAAAGCCCTGAGTTATTGCTGAGCTGTGCCCTCCGCCGAGCGCAATTATGGTTAGAGAAAACCCTTGTTTATAGCTGAATCCTTCCAGTTGGGGAAAAAGAGATTTAATTATAAGGTAATGGTGCTGTGGGCGTGTGTGCGAGCGGAGCACAGATGTGGGTGCGGGAGGCTATGAGCAGGGCTGCTCCCCTTGCCCAGGTGGATGCTGGTGGCTCCAGGTTCTATGGATGGTGGAAGTGGAGCTTTGAAGTCTCCCTCCATGGCTCTTGAAGGCTGAGCACTGAGTTAGGTGCTTGCACAGAGGATGCAAAGTACAGAGCAGAAAACACTGGGAAAGATGATTGCCTATGAGCAACAGGAGGTGTTTTAATGGGAGACGGCTGGCCAAAATCCCCAAACCTTTCCCCTTTCCCTTTCCCTGAGTCATGGCTTTAGAAACAGACTCACTCAAGTAGGTCATGAGCTAGGTTTGTTTTCCACTCCCTCTTCCAAACAGTATTGCAGAGTCAGAGCTGCTGGCATTTTACACACAGAGATGGGCTCTGGGGCTTCTCTAGTTCAGGAACTTGAACAGACCTTATAGAAGGGATAGGGGAAATGGTTTTAAAATAAAAGAAGGTAGATTTAGATTAGATACTAGGAAGAAAGTCTTTACGGTGATGGTGGGGAGGCCCTGGTCCATATTGCCCATGGAATTGGTGGCTGCCCCATCCCTGGAGGTGTTCAAGGCCAGGTTGGATGGACCTTGCAGCAACTGGATCCAGTGGGAGGTGTTCCTGCCCATGGCAGTGGCTGCAACTGGATGGACTTTAAGGTTTCTTCCAACCCAAACCATTCTGTCATCCATGATTTTATAAAAGATATGGTCCAGTTAAACATCCAGAGCTCCTCAGTGCTGCATACACAAAGGTACATGCTCACAAAGTGCGTGCATCAGAGTATATTTTTCTAGCCTTGTCTTTTCTTCTATTTATTTTAAGGAACAGAATGTGGTTTCCTCCTTTCCTGCATTTCTCATATTTTGCTTAAAAATAAAATTTGAACCTCTATCAAACCAAACAGCTTCATGCCCAAGGTGGTAAAAAAAAAAAGCCTCTTCTACAGTGAACTTACAAGGAAAGGGGAATGTGGCTGCTCCCCCAGCACCATTTGGCCCTCAAAAACCAGTGAAAATTTAGCAGCAGATCCTTTCTACCATCAAACACGACTTCTTGGAAATGTAGAAGCATCTAACAGAGCAGTCTGATTTATACTGAGAGCAAAGCAACTTTAACAGCAGTAGGAGTGCAGGTGTAAATCTCCAGGCACAGAAAGACCAGACACATAGCCCGGGTGCTCTGAATTCACTCTGCTCTGAATGCCACTGCATAAGAATGAGGCTTTATGGTAAAAAAGAGGGATATGTCCTTCTGCTGGATAGGAGGGATTTCTAAGGGCACAGTACTATAAATAATCATTCAAGCCGTTTTGCATGTGCTTCATATAACCTGTGATAAACCACGGGACAGATATTGAGAAGACCACAGAAATGGTCTGAGGGCTGGCGCACCTCTACTAAGAGGACAGGCTGCGAGAGTTTGGGTTGTTCAGCCTGGAGAAGGCTCCAGGAAGACCTTACTGTCTTTTAGTACTTAAAGGGGGCTTATAAGGAAGATGGTAACAGACATTTTAGCAGAGCCTGTTTTCACAGGACAAGAGGGAATGGTTTTAAAGTAAAAGAGGAGCGATTCAGACTACATAGAAGAGAGGAATTTTTTACACTGAGGGTGGTGAAACACTGGTCCAGGTTGCCTAGAGAGGTGGTGGAGGCCCCAACCCTGGAAACCAAGGTCAGGTTGTATGGGGCTCTGAGCAGCCTGATTGAGTTAGAATGTCCCTGCTCATCACAGGGGGGGTGGACTGGATAGGACCCTTAGGGTTCCTTCCAACCCAAATCATTCTGTGATTCTATGGTGATGCAGTGTGTTGATTTAGGAGTGGAGCCTGTCCTGCATTCTTATTTATCATAGAATCATAGAATCACCAGGTTGGAAAAGACCCACCAGATCACGGAGTCCAACCATTCCTATCAAACACTAAACCATGTGCCTCAGCACCTTGTCTACCCACCTTTTAAAAATCTCCAGGGATGGAGACTCAACCCCCTCCCTGGGCAGCCTCTGCCACTGCCCAGTGACCCTTTCCNGTCTCACCAGTGCTGAGTACAGAGGGAGAATAACCTCCCTGGACCTGCTGGTCATAGCGTTTCTGATCCAAACCAGGATGCCATTGGCCTTCTTGGCCACCTGGGCCACTGCTGGCTCATGTTCAGTTGCTGTCAACCAACACCCCCAGGTCCTTCTCCTCCAGGCAGCTTTCCAGCCAGACTTCTCCTAGTCTGTAGCACTGCTTTTGAAAAGGACTCAGCCTTCCCCATTCACATTTGCAGACAGGGGTTGCACAGGTGCCCTGGATGTACACACACGGAGGGACTATGCACGCAAACACATCCTCCTCCCCCTGCCTTTTGCAGTTGCTGCATAGGAAGGGACAATGCCATGCTCATTCCCATACCCTGCACCAAACACATCCCTAAGATTTCATACTCATTACAAACACAGACTGATACCAAATAAACACCAGTATCCATGGAGGCAAGCAGGGATGGACAGCAGTGAAGCACGTGAGTGCTGGTTTATTAATTTCTTATCACTGCCAAGTCTTGCTCTTCAGATTGTGTCTGTCCTGTCCGCAGAGCAGAAATCCAGCTCTAGTAGACCTGCTGAAGTCCTAAACGACCTTCAGCTCTCTTTGACTACTATCAAGGGGAGGTTGCACTGCTGCTCTTCAGGTGCATTTGAGTTTGAAGGCGCTGGAGAAAGCTCCATGAGTGAATAAAGAGGAGGTTGTGTGCGAAAATGCACACTGAAATGAGAAAATGAAATGAATGGCCAGTCCTAAAAGAGAAAACTCCTGCCATAAAGCAGATTTTCAGAAAAAAATAGAAATGATTGTGCACTGCCCTGCTTTGCTAAACAAGCAGATGGGACCTGTATTTCTCTTCTGAAACTTTAATGGGAAGAAGATGATTCTGCTGCAAGCGTATTATATATGCCTGGCGATTAAAGAGGAAAGGAAGGGCATAATTTATAGAATTGTGAAACACAGAGGATAGCTTTCTGGCTGCAATGCTTCTTTATTTTCTTGTTATTCCATTTATTCTTCCTTTTGCTTCTAGGCTTGTGAAAGGTGATGGATGGGCAGTGGTGGAGAGAGAAATGTTCCTTTTATATTCACAGGGCAGGTACCACATCAGCAGCCACGGTGGCTACACAAGCTGCACCTCCTCTGAACAAGAACAATTCTGAGACCAAGAAAAAGAGTGATTCAGTGTATCCTCAGGCTTTCTACACTGTTTTCCTACTCCTACAGCCATTTTTATCTCTGTTCATAATGGGCTTCACACTTTCAAAATGGAAGGCTGGGACAAGTCTTGCTGTAGCCAGGAACACACAACACAGCCAAGCTCATGTTCTCTCTGATCCTCCAGACTCTGCATCCCCAGGGTTTTGTCCAATTTTGGCTCTCCAGACAGACAATGTCACCAAGACAGTTACATAATGTAAGAAGACAGACTTGTTCAGTCCAGAGAAAAGGGGGCAAAGAAGGAATCTGCTTTTTTCATCTAACTACCTAGAGCTATAGAGAAGATGGAGCCAGACTCTTCTCAGAGCAGAAGCAGCTGTGGACAGAAGTTGCACCAAAGGAAGTTTAGACCAGATGTAAGAAAGATATTTTAGTAAGAGGCTGGTCATGGTGCCAGAGAGACACTGGGATTTGTATCCTTGATAATACTTAAAATCATGCCCATGAAGACAGAAGCCTGACCTAGGATGGGAAGTTGAGTCAGGAGCCTCCAAAGGTCCTTGCCACCAAAATCATCCTCTAATTCCCTGCTCTGGTTTTGCAGACAGGGAGCCAAAGAGATGAAATAATACAACCACAGGCACATGAGGGACCTGCACCTGAGGCCACATCTCCAGAGAACAACCTAAAGCTCTCCCACATTGCTTTTCGGTAAATTAAACACCATAGTCACCATAGTTGTGTGTGTACACTGGGATTATCTGTTCTTCTTCCCCCCCATACCCCCCACCCCCCAACCCACAAACACATTAATAACAAAACACATTAAATTTTTTTTTTTTTTTAGGGCCAATTCAGCAACTCATCTTTCTGCTAAGATTGTCAGCAAAAGTGTCAACTGTACAGCTGGTTTCTGTGATGTGGAATCATGCCCACCAAGACTTGGACCAAGACTATGCAGACCATTTCACATAAGCCACCAACCAGCCCACACTTGGCTAAAACTGAAGACCATATCAGCCATGCCTGCATGACTTCTGGCTTCGGGCCATTTTTCTCCAATCCTTTGAGCTGCCATGATATAAATCTTGCTCCTCTTTCGTTAGTCTTTGCCATGACAACACAATCACTTGTCTCCCCATGCCACGCTCTCCTTGGGTGTTTGTCAGAGATGTGTCAGTGGAAAAATGAACTTTGCGCCCTGGCAAGAAAAGAGAGCAGTTCTTCATAAAACCAGCCACTGCTACCCTTTCTCAGCTCACATGTTTGCTGCAGGAGGAATTCAAGTCCTCACAAATATTTACCTGCACCAGGAGCAAATCCATATTCCTCTTTCCTGGGGAATAAGACAACCTTGCCCAGATAAATGCAGGGTGCATGTTTTGCTTCCTCTCCAATTCCAGCACTCTCATGCCTAAATATCTCCATGAAGTATGCGTGTGCTTGTGCACACACCCTTTATTCCAAGCTAGATTTACTCCATAAAAGAAAATATCTTCCCACATTGAAGTCAGAAAGAAGGAAGAAATTTTTTACACTGAGGGTGTGAAGCACTGGCCCAGGTTGCCCAGAGAGGTGGTGGATGCCCCATCCCTGTAAACATTCCAGGTCAGGTTGGATGGGGCTCTGAGCAAACTGATCAAGTTGAAGATGACCCTGCTGACTGCAGGGGGTTGGACTGGACCTGCCTGTATTGAAGGGGCTTTTGAGGTCCACTTGAACCCAAACCATTTTATAATTCTGCAATCAGTCAGTTGAGTCCTCCTCTTCACCCCAGCAATGGTAAATTGGTAAAACTGAATTGCTGAGGTAATTTTTATGTACTGCCTAAATGAACTTCCTAACTCACTGAAATCTGCTTTTTAAAAAAAATTATTCTAAACTCTGGCTTCAGAGCATCGTTAGTGCCTGCTGATGGTATGCTGGAATCCCACTACGTGCTGGATGGTGTCAGAACATGCATCCCCAGTGACCACCCATGGGGAGGCCATGACGCCAACAAAGAGGACAGTGGGGTTGGACATGATGTAGATTTAGCTCAGGAAGGTCACACAGTCATTATGGTATTAGCAAAGGAGGGTGGAGTCCTGCTTCTGTCAGGAGAGGGGGAAGAGAGCCCATCCCCTGCTGAAAGCTATGGGTGGATGTATTGCATTTGGCCAGCCAGAAGACTAAGGTAGGTCCCTTAATTTAACATTTCCCAGTGGAAGGGAGGAAAAAAACAGCTCAGGGGTTGCAAAAAGCCCAGGTAACATGCTACCTGGAGGAAACAGGGTGGGTAGAAGAGGCTCCAAGCAGAGAGGAGCTGCAAGGAAGAGAGGAGACTGCTGGCTGTACAAGCCACCAAGCACTTCAAACACGGGGCACAAATAAGTGCAGTCACAGATCAGGGTGGGAGGAGATGAAGGAGGCAGGCAGGAGAGAAGATTATAGGAGTGCAAGGAACAACAAAGAGCAGGGGAGGGGAGAAGGAAACATTATGCAGGGCCTTGAAGGTCAAGAGAGTAAACTTCAAAAGGATTCCTTAAAAGACATAAAGCCAATGCCTTCATATTCAATTATTTAGTTTTCACACAAATCTAAGTCATATATTGGGGGGGATGTTGCCTCCCAATACTCAATTTTGCACAAAAGGATGATGAAAGGATTTTGAGATGCTTTACTTTCCTAACAGAATAGATGGGACTGGAGTGGATGCTACCCCTCTGCAAAGGATGAGGAGCAGAGGAAAGAATGCTGTTCTGGTTCATGGGAGCAGGAGAGTGGGAGTGAGCAGTGCTTCTCCTTTGTAGAGCTGAAAAATGTTCAAAAATGCCTCGCTTGGCCTGAAACAAAATGTTTTCCCTAAATTTTGTGCATCTGTTTAATTAAAAACAAAGGAAATGAGGCAAACAAATCATGCTGCTCATGGAAGTCAAGACTTGTGCTCTGAAGATGCTGAAATAAAACCACTCCACTCTTCACAATTCCTCTAGTAATCTCACAAAACTGACCCACACATTTTTTTGTCATCAAAAAACTTCACTTCGTATGAAAACACATTTGGCTAAATTGTCTCTCTCAACTGTACTTAAGGAAGTTAAGGCAAAGTACAGAGCTGAAAGAGTCAGTGCCTGTGTCCTGGGGCGTTCAACCCATCAGCACACTTAAAATCCCTGACAAGCTGTAGCAAGCTAATGTCAGTAAAATGGTACCCAACAGGAGGTTTGAAGCCAGCACAGTGAGCTCTACAATAAGTTCTAGCCCATTAAACACCAGGCTTAAGTAAAATATTGCAGCAGGTCACGTTTTAAAGCGGGCAGAATGGGTTAGAGAATCAGTGAGGACCCATAAGGATGCTCTTGGAGAAGAATGGCAATTCTACCGTACCGTTTTGCAGCTTCCTGTCCTAAATACCATTGTTTTTTCTCCTAATTGTAGGTTCTTCCTTCCACTCAAGACAACTTTTTTCCATGAGCCTCTCCAGCAGGGACTCATACCACCAAAGCAAAGCCACAGTGAATCTTCAAGCATCAGCAGGGCTACCACAGTGCTCTACCCAAGGTGATGACCAGCTACACTGGAAAAAAACCCGAGAAACAAAGTGACTTGGTGAAGGCCTTGTAAAAGGTCAGTAGCGAAGCAAAGAGCAGAAACCACATCCTCTGGTTTTTGCCCACCCTGATCCCAGGTGTTTAGTACTTTTCTCTGTCAGTTTTGACCTTACGAGTTCCCTTAACCTTCTCCTGGCAGCTTCCTAATGGGCAAATAAATCTCTGGAGAGTATCTTAAATTCTTTTTTATCACAGACTGTATCAGTGTGATAATAAGATCAGCCTTCAGACTCCCCATTAAGTCACAGAAGGTGTGGTCATCAGTCATGCTTTTCCCAGCCTTAATTGCCAGACAGACACTTTAAGTGGAAAGTCCACCTAATGAGCCCAATCATTAAAACATCCCTGGTTCCTATTTGAGATGGGAAATTATATTACTCTAATAAGGGGGTTGCATCTTTGCCCCCCTATGCAATCATGTGGCATGGAGAAAGGTGAGACTTCTCCATGAATTTGCCTTATATACGTTTCAGTTAAACACAGCCCCCTCCTTCTGGCAAGAAAAAGTAATAAAACCCTTCACAGAAAGAGTACTAGGTGGTTGGAAACTAGGTGGTGACCGAGAGGTGAGCCGAGGGGTCACCATGGATGATAGAGTCACCACTGAGGGTATTCCATGGGTGTTCCTGAGGGCTGGAAAGGTAGAGATTGTGGATGTGTCAGGGTGGAGAAGACATGACATTTGGTGTGCTTATTGAAAAGGCTGTTTGGGATATATGAAATGGTTGGATTCGATGATCCGGTGGGTCTCTTCCAACCTGGTGACTCTGATTCTATGATTCTATGAAGAAGGTTCTTTCATGAGACATCTCTTTTCTAAACAGATTTCAAGACAAGGCTTTATTTTGAGAGAGAATTAGTTCTCTTGGCCACTACCAGGAGCCTGCACCACGTGGAAGAAGTGATTGTATAATTATCATGTTCCTTCTCTCACAGAGAGGTGGGAAACAGGCAGGACAGTACACAAAGTCAAAACTCCTTGCATGGGGCCATTCCAACCAAGACCCCTAAAGCAAGGCTCAGGTTAGTAGTCCTCCACAAAGGAATGATTCTCTCCTAACGTATCCAGTCCCAGCAAAAAATCCTGCCTTTTTCAACTCTCCATTTTCTACTGCTCCTCATCCCATAAAGTCTCATCTGAGTAAGCTCCATCTGGGAGGTCACCTTTAATAGGATCAGTTCAAGACCCTGGTGGTCTCCAGCCACGACGGATGCTTTTGGCTACAGGTCAATGTGCCCTTCACTGCTCAGGGAGGAGATGCCTCAACTGATCTTCTCCCACAGCAAAGCATCAGCAGTGACAGCTCCTCCACAGGGAATCCCAGTGGGAAGCGTGGGCAAGCCTGAGCTACAAGCTCCACATCCAATGGCGGCTTTTCCAGGTGCTTGGAGTGCTGGTTCAGAGCGATCCCTAATAAAAACAACGAAGCACGGAAGGGTGTGTTACTTTTGGGTAATAATACATCTTAAAACTGCATGGTGAGGCAAAGACAAGGCCGCACCCTAAGCCACCCGAAGGGTGTGGGCATTATACAATGATTCGCCCACACCCAGAGCCTCCGATGACAATTAAGCCCTGTGTAAGAATCAGTAAATACTGTATCTCAAACCAGGAAATGTCGACATTTTCCATGCACGTGATAAAAAACCCCCTGAAGATCTGTCTTAACACGAACATCATCCTGGGCAGATCTGCACCACCACAGCACATCCTGATTATTTTCTGCCCTTCTTCTGCAAGAAGCCAGAATAAAGTTTATAGCAGTTATATTTCACATTATATGAAGCATATATAGTTTTCATGACTTCACTCTCAAAAAAAAAAAATACCCAAAACCAAACCAACAAACAGAGATGATGGAAAAATCTAAATGTATAATTATATTTTGATAACTACAAAGCCATGCTACGTGCTTCACAGATAATAAAGCGACAAGATCTCATCACGCCCGAGTTTATTTTCATAGCCATAAATCTACTTCTGGTAAAGTTGCTGGGGAAAGATTTTACTATTGAGTAATAATGGAAACAAAATAGCACTTATTAAAGGGGGATAGGAGCAAGAACTCATCTGATGTTGAAAGACAACAGTGCAAATCAGTTATTATTGCCAGACAGCAGAAATAACTCTTCTTTGCCAGTCTTAGATACTGGCAGCAAGACAAGTTGGTTATTAACAGAAGTCCTACTTTTTTTTGTAGACTGGCGTGTAGGTTCCCTGATGCTCATGAAAACAGCAATTAAAGATGCAGTTCCAGGGTTGCAACTCCAGCTAACAAGATATCTTAAAGGAAAAACAAAAGAACACCAAAACAAGAGTGCCTCCAAACCCATTCCTAATAATTCCTGAGGCTGGGACATTCAGGTTGATTTTCCAACATAAACTGACCTGTTCATCGAAAAAAAGCACAAACACACAGACAAATACTATGATAAATCTGCCTCCTGGGTGATCCCAGGAACATGGTAGAGTGGATGCTACTGGCTTTGTGTCTGTGTGAAGGATGGAGCTAGTACAGTTGCCATATACCTGGCCAAACCAGGGAGGCTCAAAGCCTTCCCAGTGGCCAAGAGATGAACCTGAGGAGGAATGCTTGTTGCAATATTATTGAGGGAGGAGATGCGACCACCAGGGAGAAATGAAATATATCTTTCTGGCTAACACAGTGGATATGGTTTGGATAGCTCAGGAACAAGGGGGTTATGCTGGATGTTGCTATTTGCCTTCAAGTCAGTCAGCTGGGGCAGATCAGGAGATGTTTGTATGGATAAGAAAGTCCTGACTGAATTTCTGAATCCTGATAGTGGGCAGGAGTTGGGATGGATTTTAATTCTCTAGCTGCAGATCCAAGTAACAGGAGCAAAGCAGAGCTCTATCAGCATACACGCAGGCAAGGGAATAAAATCAGCTATTACTACTGTTTCCTGGTAATAGCTAAGAGCATCTTCGTATCAGAATAAGTTTCTACTGTTTGAGGTGCAGAGTTTACTATTATCTACTATTATTACTCTTAGTAGTAGTAGTATTAACTGCAGTGACCGTTTATACTGCATCAGTGTCTTACAGCTACAAGTGGGATGCTCCTGCACTAATAGGGACTGCATAAGCAAAACCAGAGAAGAAGCAATCTGCCCCTGAAAGCTTGTGCTCCAAATAAACAGTGGAAATAAAAAAAGATATTACCTTGTTTGCATAGATGAGAAACAGAGATACGTGGGGATTTGCTGAAAGCCATGAAGGAAACCCATGGCAGAGCCAAAATTTGGAGTTAGCTCTTCCAGATCCCAAATTCATCACCTTATCCCGGTGATCAGCCTGAGCTGTCTTCCACCTGAGGCAGGATAAAGCTCAGAGGGGAATAAGATAGGGGCCACCGTGGGTTGTTCACACCAGGTGGTTACAATGAGCTGAACCTTGGGCCCACGTCTCATGGTCGGTGGCACCAGCCCAGCAGCTGCCTGGCTCAGCCTCTTGCCAGCGGCATTCTGGAACCCAGCAAAGCCAGAGGGCTTTGGTTTGCACTGGGACAGCATAAATCACCCAAAGGAGCTGGGACAGCAGGCTCTGGGCTGGCAGCATTGCTGGGAGCTTGGTTTTCCTGCAGCTCACCTGGGAATTTCACTGAACAAAAGGAAACATTATTTGGGTAGAAAGAGAAAATGTGTTTCCAGGGAGCTCTGGAAGAGAGATCTCAAGGGAAAAAGCAGGGATAGTTGGAGAAGCTGCAAATGGCAACTTGTTGCATCCAAAACCCAACTGGCAGAGTGCTGGGGGAAAGAGAGGGCAGGGAGGGCTTTTTAGGTGATCAAGGGTGTTCAAAAAAAGGGACCAACAGCAGCAAAGTGTGGCTTTTCAAAACATAAACATTTTTGGAAGAAAAAAGAAGGGCACACAAGCTAAAAATAAGCAGCAGCAAGTGAAAAAAGGATTAAAGGAGCCCAAAAGAAATAGTGAACAGCAAATTGCAGGGAATTGTTCAGCAAACAATAAAGGCTCCTTGCCATCTCCCTGCAACAGGCGGGTAGCACCTGGAGAAAGCAACCCACGACAAATGATAGCTGCAGAAAGGAGAGATGGAGCGGGGGAGAAAATTCAGACCTAGCAGATTTGTTAAGTGGTTATTTTCCCTCTGTCTTTGCAGAAGACAAAGAGGAGGTAAAGCTCCCCAAGACAGGGATTGTATTTCACTCCACGGTCAAGAGGCTTTGGAGTGTCTGCAGATAGCGGCAAGAAATGGTCCTAAAAAAGATTAGAGCTCTTAAGGTAGGGCAAAATACTATATCCAGACAACACACTCAAGTTTTAATGACAGTGGGGAGAGAATTGAGTGAAGCATTGTATGCTGCCTTTAGGAAACTGAAAACTTAATTTGAAACAGCATGGACTAAAGCTGGGCTTTTCTCACGAGAAAGGCTTTCTTCCTGCCCTATAAGCATCACTTCTTATCCTTGACATATATTTTCTATTCACTGCTTTCTCACAACCAACACAGGGTTAGGAAGTGCCTACTATGTTTTTAGAGCAATTTGGGTAGCTTGCCTTTGAGCATCTCCCTGGCTGTAACATATTCTCACTACATCCCTCTCTTAGGCTATTATCCGTGTTTACGAATACCCAGCTGAGAGATAAAGGAGAGAAGTGGCTTCCTACAGATCCACAGGGAATGTTCTGGAAAAGAAACTCACCCTCGATTCCCCAAATCTCAGTCCCCAGACCATTCTCTGCATTTTCTCCCTCTGAGATTCCTAGATCAGCTTGCTAAGCTGGGCAGACCAATTTCCAACAGGTGCAAACCAGCAGAGGTTCCACACAACCTCTTTTTTTACTGGGGACAAGACCAAGTATCATGCCCTGTCTTAAATCATAGAATTATTTAGGTTGGATAAGACCTTTAAGATCATCTAGCTGGTAAACCTAACACTGCCAAGCCCACCACTAAACCATGTCTTGACTGGAAAGGGGATTTTGTACCCCTCAAAAAATGAGGGTGACTGCTATGGACCCCACAGAGGCTGATGTGGCCCATGGGCATCACCAGATCCCTCCCCTTGCACCACTTGGCTTGGTACAAGAATAAAGCAGGTTATTGTCTTGCTGCCAGCCTCATGGCTGCATCTGCCATGGGCAAGGGGACAATGGTCCCTATGTTGACCCCACCAACCTCTCAATCAGCAGGTAACACCGAGGTGGCTCCACCATCCCCATCTCGGCTCCTGCTTCCCCCAGCTGGGGATTTTCAGCTGCAGGGACCACCCTGACCTTGCCTGGGGCTCTGTTACTAAGAATAAAATGCAGAGGGCTGTGCTGCACCAGCGTGCGGTGGGATAATTGCAGGGAAGCAGCTGCTATAGTCCAGCGACTGCAGTAATTTGGTATGGGCCATCCAGTAGCCAGGTTTCCCATGCTATTATCCACTTATTAATAGAAACCAAATCTACCTTTGCAGAGACAGCACTGCAAGCCTGGAAATTATGCGGTTCTGGGCTGCAGGGAGGCATCGTTGCAATAGCCTCAGCCCTTCACCACCCAGGGGCTGGATCCTAGCAGAGTCCATGGGATTCTCCCACCCATGTTGTGGCAAAATCCCAGCTGTCCTGACCCAAAGTCCCCTGCGGTCATTGGAAAAGCTAATGTTAGATTCAGCCACACAGCAATTGCCTTCACAGAGGCAGGCAACTGAGATTTAGCCTATTAACTAATTCATTCCAGCAGCATCCTTGTGAGGTATGGCAGGGAGTGTTAATTTCACCTCCCAAGGAAGAAAACTGAAGGTGAAAAAGGTTAGAATTTCCCCACACCTGCGCAAATGGCATATGGCAGAGGCCACAAGCTGAGCATCCATGGATTTAAGGGTGGAAAATAACGTGGAGCACCCCAGATAAGATGCTCCTGCCTAGCTGCTGCAGGATGTGAAATGTGTAAGATGAAGGTAAAAGTGACAGCATCATTTTAAGGAGAATCAACCCACAATTCCGGAGTTGTCTTTGCTGGAAAAGTGAAGACCAGCCTTCTAAGAAACACAAGGACAAGGTGAGAGTCTCCATGGAATCTATCATGACAGGACTTCCAGGTCAACAGAGTAGTATGTCTTTTCATGGCCAAGACTAATACAGGTCCATTTCCCCATCCTTATCTTGTTCCAGGCTTATTTCCCCCTGAAGATCAGCTTGGAAACAGTCCTGGACAAAATGTGCCCTAATCATGAATTTTTGTTCGGGTGAGCCGAGACGAAGGCACATGGCGTGAGCCAGTATTAAAGCTGGAAGGAAGATTAGGTGCCTCCACCTGAAATGCAGTTGACAAACCAGAGAATGAGATCTGGTTTGGTGCATTTATTTTTCAATACAGACAAGAAATGCAGGTTTATGAAGGTCTTCCGGACCACCTGAATCTCATCTCAGATTTGGGAACTTGCTTTGAAACCTCCCCAGTAGTCTTCCTTTCCACCTCCCCTCCCAACTCAGGGATGGCAAAGCCTAGCAGATGGCCTCCTACAGTAATGATTTTAACAATCAACGTTCTTAGTACACTCAAGAGTGATGGGAAGAATTATCAACCCATACTATTTCTAAGCCTCCCCATTTTTCTTCACCTCTTCTTCACCCAGCTTTTTACACTTCCAATTTCAATGGCAATTAATACCAGCCTTTCTGGAAATGAATCCTACCGGCTTGAAACCAAGTCCTCACAGAGCCAAATCAACACAGATGTGCTAGAGAGTGATGCAGATGGTTTCTCCTTCCCTTGAAACTCGAGACTTTGCTTCTGCTTGATGCCGCAGTGTTTTGCAGGTTTGGGGATGTCAGGAGCACCTCCCTCCCCATATGGCAAGTGAGAAGTCATCCCAGGAAGATTAGAGCAGAGGTAGAAGACAGGGGTTGCCATCTGCATTTTTCAGCCCTTCTCCATCACTTTGTAAGAGCCTGGTGCTGTTAAGCAGCTATGTAAGAGATTAAAAGCTTCAGGGAAAATAAATAATACATAAACGCCGCTGTGTGTTGCCAAGGCCACCTCCAGGATGGATCTGTACCCAGGCATGCTCCCCTCCAGACAGCTGCCTGCACCTGCCCTAGAGAGATGTCACTGGGAGTGAAATGGAGCTCCTGGGCAAGACGTTTCAGAGTGATGCATCGG
Source organism: Piaya cayana (assembly GCA_013389865.1). Classification (NCBI taxonomy): domain Eukaryota; kingdom Metazoa; phylum Chordata; class Aves; order Cuculiformes; family Coccyzidae; genus Piaya; species Piaya cayana. The sequence goes on along the minus strand of WAAB01023279.1, from coordinate 19,568 downwards.
AGAACCTTGCAGGTGACAGAAACTGTAATTGCTGTGATTAAACTTCACTGGCCCATTTCACCCCGTGAAACCCAGCTTTGCTGCTGATTTCAGCAGAAGCAGGATTGATGTCCCTACAAGGGGAATGGTTGGGAGTGCCAGGGATACCTCTCTGCGCAGCATGAGCAAAGCTCCACTTCCCGAGTCAAGGGTCCTGTACCCCAGGGGCCTTGTGGATGTTCTGTCTTCCATGAGAATCTGAACAACGTTCTCCACTGTCTCTGAAAGCCAAACCAAGTGCAGAGAGCCACCAGCCAGATAAAAGAGGGTCTCAGATGGGGTGTGAGATGCTTCAGATGATTTCCTGGCATGCAGGACAACAGCATCTTATGCCCAGAGGCTGCAGAGACCCCAGGAAAGCTACACTGCACCCCACCAGCTACATCCCCATGTCCTATTTCAAGAGCAGCTGGGTGGGATCCACCTCTCTTTTTCTCAGCAAATCCCTGAGAGCTCAGTGGCTCTGTAGCAATAAGGGGTAACAAGTTGGTTACTCCAAATACATTACAATGTGAAATAAAATGTAGCCAGTGTGGCTGGATGCAGCCATGACCATGATGGGAGCTGCCTAGTCCTGGTGCCTGGAAATCATAGAATCAGAATCACAGAATCATTGAGTCCAACCATTCCTATCAATCACTAAACCATGTCCCTCAGTACCTCATCCACCCGTGCCTTAAATGCTTTCAGGGAAGGTGACTCAAACACCTCCTGGGCAGCCTGGTCCAGTGCCCAGTGACCCTTTCAGCCCACTGGAAAGGGTTCTACTTCCATTTTTGTCCTACCCATGCATGAGGAGGTGAGGCATCACCCCTGGAATGCAATGCTTGCCCTCTGCTGATGATACAAAAGCCCTCAATGACACCGGGAGGTGCCCAGCGAGCTGGCAGGTGATGCTGAAGAGCATAGTCCTTGGGGTGGCTGCTTCCAACCTTGCTGTGATGGACAAGTCATAACACCCTCTTGCCTCACTGCCCTTGCCTGGAAAGCAGCTGAAATATCCCCAGCAAAGCACTTGGCAATGCACTAACCCCTCTTTCCTCTCCTGTGTCTGCCACAGAGGGCAGGTGGAGGAGCTCAGGAGACACATCACACAGCAGAGCACATGTGGATGCTGCAGGAACTCCTAAAAATGAGATGCACCCAGATAGTCTAATGTCTCCACAAAAATTCCTTTGTGTGCTAGGATCAGAACTGGCTACAAAGGTTGAAGATGTTGCTTGAGAAATCTTAGTTATAGCTGAATACATGCACTTGCCTTGTTATTTTTATCTAGCTGGAGATGATAAAGTGATTGGGAAAACAGGGAAAAAATACTCTCCTCCTTTAGCCTGAAAATATAGGTAACAATTATTAGGCAATAATTGATTCATCCGAATCTTTATTAACTGGAGTTTGCGTGTGCAAGTGACAGGCTCTGCAGCAAGCCTTTCATGTGACATGTTATTAAAGGCTCTTTTTCTGGCTCCGAAAGGAGGTGGCTGGCAGATCAAAGGTCAGACATTTCAAGGAGTAAATTGGTTTAATGTGGCTGCAGATAGCCTCACAAAAACCTAATAAATATGCAGTGAAATGTAAGGAGAGAAAATTGTGGACAAGAGAGACAATTACTTTGAAACCAGGATAAGAGCAGTGCGCGCTCAAATTAATCAGCGTACAGGCTCCTTCACTCTGTCTCCAGATTTAGTATTCAGAGCAGGAGATTGGATGATTGTGGGATGTGCTGGATAGGGGGGGAGGCACTGGTACCCAGCAGCCAAACCTGCCAGGGGAAGATGTCCAGCACATGAAAGAGAGTATCTGGAGAAGAGCAACAAAACTGGTGAAGGGGTTGGAGAACAGGCCTTATGAGGAGCGGCTGAGAGAGCTGGGGCTGTTTAGCCTGGAGAAGAGGAGGCTGAGGGGAGACCTCATTACTCTCTACAACTACCTGAAGGGAGGTTGTGGAGAGGAGGGAGCTGGCCTCTNTGGATCTGTTGGAGTGAGTCCAGAGGAGGCCATGAAGATGATCCAAGGGCTGGAGCACCTCTCACAAGAAGACAGGCTGAGAGGGTTGGGGCTGTTCAGCCTGGAGAAGAGAATGATCTGGGGAGACCTTAGAGCAGTTTCCAGGACTGAAAGGGTCTCCAGAAAATCTGGGGAGGAGTTCTTGATCAGAGAGTGCAAGGAGAATGATTTTAAGCTGAAAGAAGGAAGATGAAGATGACATCTTAGGAAAAAATGTTTTCCTGTGAGTCTGGGGAGCCCCTGACCCAGGTTGCCCATAGAAGTGATGTCTGCTCCATCCCTTGAGGTGTTCAGGACCAGGTTGGATGGGGTTTGGAGCAATCTGGTCCAGTGGGAGGTGTCATTTCCCATGGCAGAGGTTGGAACTGGATGGGCTTTAAGGTCCTTTCCAACCCCAACCATCCCATCATTCTATGATTCTATAAGATGCTCCACCATGAGCCACACCCAGGATCATGGTGTGAATGGCTTTCCAGACACACTGGAAAGCCATCCACTACCCACAGTAGATGTTTGCAAGCACTGTGGGATTTTGAGGTGGCTGGTGGAAAGTTTATTCCTCCACAACTGAATCCCACAGGGAGCCCTTGGTGTGACCAAGAGGGTTCATGCTGCCATGGGGACAAGAGCAGACAGCAGCCCATGGCCCTAACTCTAGGGTTCAGTGGTAAAAAATTAACACAGAGGAGTTTAAATGTAAGAATGGATGCTTTTAGCTTATCTTGTTTTTCACTTGACCTCTTGTTTTTTTTCAGACGCTCACCTCACTTATTTTTAAACTCCAGGCAGTGATGTCTGGATACTATGGGTCTTTTTGTTTGCATTTCTTAAAATGCATTAACTCAAATGACCTCCAAATGCTTGCAAGGCAGGAATTCTTTGCTAAAAAGTCACTGCTTCACTCCTTTTAATTAAAGGTGAGAAAACACCCACTCCAGCTCTCTAATCTGGAAAGAGACTTCCTGCACAAAACCAAAGTGCAATATTCCCAGTACAGCTGGAAACCAGAGCAGAGGAAACAAAGCTTTAAAACAAAATGCCTGGTCCCCTTCGGAGAAGCAGATAAGGGTTCAACCTCTTTGTATTCGCTTTGCAGGTCACCTTCCCCAGCTGAGTCACCATGCTCCAGCATGATTTATCACGGCCCCACCAGATAGCCGAAGAGGGATCAAGCAGCACAGTTTAGCAATTTAGCAATGGAACTTCCTGCAAATATGAAAAAGTCAGGACACAAGGGCTAAATTGCACTATCAACCATGCCATCCTGTATCAGGGGCCACCACAGATGGATACGATCCCATCCCATCGGTGACTTTTCACTGGCTGTGTCCCTCTGCCTAGGATGAAATTGCAACCAGGGCGGCTCTGCCACCTGCCTTATGAGGAAACTTCATGAGAAGTCTTGGGGACAGGGCAGAGTGGGACAGCTGGTGCCACTCATGTCCCACGGGCATTTGGACACTTAAAGGAGAACCATGAATTTTATGGGTCACTGATGAAGAGAACCAATGGGACATGGACTTCCGCACCTGCAACCCACACAGGCAGCTCTTGCCCTGAGTTATTTGTGCATATATCACTCTGCCATAAATCAGGAGTCCTGACAGTGTAATTTGTATCTGGGGAACTTGGAGCAATTACAAAATCAGTCCAAACGTTATTTGTTTCACAAGATTTTGCCCTCAGTTAGCACTGTCGCTCTGCTTTAATTACACCATAATTAATTGCAACAAAACTGTTTGGAAAGTGCATGTGCATGGTGGAAAGGCTGGAATATTGCAACTCGATTGCTTCTCTGCAGCCACAACTGCAAAATCTCATTCACTGTTGATAGAACACTTGGCATTCTTTTTTCTTGTTTTTTTTTTCACCTTACATCCAGAGGATTTTCACATCCTTTCAAAACCAGAACAAGACCCATGGAAGTTGACTACTGACTTACTCTGCATCCAGGGAAATTAAGGCACAGAGGAAGTAATCTCTTTAATTTCTTTTCAGACAGGACTGAGAGCAGAAGTTGCCAGAAAAGAACCAGACTTGGGCCGGGATGTAGATCAAAACTCCTCTCCTTGCCCTGGGATGCTCAGAAGTTCTCATGCTGCCTTGCAGCTCCCAAAGCCACCAAGCACTTTGAAGGGGGTGGAACCTGCCTCCTGTCCATGGACAAGTTGTCTCATCCATAAAAGCAATGTTAAGCAACACCACCCTAAAGACAGAAGGCAGTGGCACATGGGCCTGACGATAAAAGAAAGCAATCTGACCCATTTCTTTTGCAATCTGTCCCCTTCTAGTATTTCCAGCATCTAGCTATGGCATAGAGGTATTAATCCTGGCTGAGGTGGACTTCCAGAGACCCCTTTCGGCTGCTGTTCAGTCTCTTGGCACAGACTATAAAAGCAGCTGTAATGCAATCACCGGGCAGCCGCTAGGAAACAAGGAGTTGCCAAACACATCTGAGGCTGCCTCAAGTTTCATCCCCCAACCAATTATTTCTGTGCAAAAAAGACAGCTGCACCAGATGTCTGCACCCTTGCGAGGCTGGGGAGAAGGTCTGGAGGGGATGTGGGAGTTGGGAGACAGGGATTAGCCGATGTAACCCATCTCCTCTCACACACCACAAGCGAGAGACCAGGGCAATGATTTACCGGTAGGGCAGGAGGGGAAGTTTCGCATTTTGAAATTGCTCAATATAAAAAAAAATTGTTGATAATTAAAATGCTCCTTTTTTTCCAGCTACATACCTTGCAGAAAAAAATAGGCTCTTGCTTTTCTTTCCTCTCTGCTGTTTTCTCTTCCCAGTCTCTCCTCTCCTGTCCTCTGCTCTCCTCCCTTCTCCTTTCCTCATGAAAGGCCATCAGACCTTCTCACCTGCATTTTGGCAGGAGAAGCATCTTGACCCCAGCCACAGCAGAAAAGTGACAGAGAACGCGAAGAGTGAGAAGAATGAGGCAGATCTCTAGTTGGTCACCTAAGAGGCCGTGTGTTCCTGGAGGCACCACCAGACCCTGGACTGCTCCCCAGAAGACCAGAGCCACAGACACCTGGGGCAGAAAGTCTCAAATTTTGCATCAAGGCAGCGTCCCCAGTGCAGGGAGCTGTGAAGTCACCTCTCCAGCTGCCTGCCTGGCACTGTGATGCAATACAGCACATGAAAACTCCATGGCAGAGGTGAGCGTTCACCTGTTTTGAAGAGCTCATGAGGTATTAAAGGTCTTTTCAACCTAAACAACTATATGATTCCATGATTCATGGCAGACACGGGTTGGCCAAAGACTGGGCAGGCAGCAGCAGGGGGTCCAAAAGCAGCAGTAAAATGATTGGAATTATCCCAGCAGTGGTAACTCTGGAAGAACCAGCTGATCTAAGAGACCTCCCAGACATATGCCTAGAGAGCCTAGGGTTTGGCAGAGGATCTGCTCCATCAGCTTCAGCTCACCTTGGTGAAAGGTGCCCAGACACCATGGTGACGGGCTCAGCAGGGATAAACACCGAACCTGGGTGTGGGTTGTTTGCATAGTTAGGAAGCTGGCTGGTCTCCATCCCTCCACCCTACCTCCTCCCAGAAGCGCCAGGATCTCAATGCAAAGTGGTCTCCTACCTCCTCCTGGGATGGATCATTCATGAGCACTTCCCAAGATGTTTCCCTGCTAGGTAGGTTAGGGTGGGGGGTGGCAATACCAGGCTGCTGCTCCTTGCCACATCCTGGGAATTAGAACTACTTTGATGGTCCCAATACCCACATGCCTACCTAGACCCACATGGAGATGGCCCAGATCCATCACAATGTGGGAAATCTTCTCCATCTCTTCTGCAGCTGCTATGAACATCAAACCCCTTGCACAAGCACCACCTGGGATGTAGCATCCTTCCCCCACCCAAAAATGCACTCTCAACCACTATGCACCCATTCCTTAGGGACAAAGACATCTTTTTGAGGGATAAGGAACAAAGCAATCCAACAGTAGCAAGAAATATACCTCTAATTAAGGCAAGCTGCTCACATGAGCGATACTTAACAATTATGCAGACCTGTGAGCAACATTGCCATGGGGTGCGCGGCTCCTCTCAGGCTTCCAGTAAGGAATAAAAAAGCTCTGACTAATGTAAAGAGGCCTCCAAATCATTCTTGGCAGAAGCATCCTAGATCCCCTCCCTCTATTCATTGCTAAAGCTCTAAGCCAAGGGAAAATAAACCGTGCAGCTACCTTGCTGACCTGACACGCAGCACAGTACAGCTGGGTGATGAAGCACACAGTTGCCCCTTCTGCACCATTATACACTAATACAATAGTGTAGTACATATATATATTATGCATTATATACATTTATTCCATGTATAGGATATTTATATATAAATATATATGATTTTATACATATGTTGATATAAGCCAGAAGAGTGAGGGAGGGGATTCTCCACCTCTACTCCGCTCTTGTGAGACCCCACTTGGAGTCCTGTATCTAGTGCTGGAATCATCACCCTGAGAAGGATGTGGAACTGTTGGAATGGGTCCAGAGGAGGCTACAAAGATGACCATAGGGTTGGAGCACCTCTGCTGTGAGAACAGGCTGAGAGAGTTAGGGTTGTTCAGCCTGCAGAAGAGAAGGCTCTGAGGAGACCTTAAAGCAGCTTCCAGTACCTGAAGGGGCTCCATGAAAACTGGGGAGGGACTTTTTACAAAGGCATGGAGTGACAGGATTAGGGGGAGTGGCTTTAAATCAGAGAGGGGTAGATTTAGATTAGGTATTAGGAGGAAATCCTTCATGATGAGGGTGGTCCAGGTTGCCCAGGGAAGTTGTGGCTGCCCAGTCCCTGAAGGTGTTCAAGGCCAGGTTGGATGGACCTTGGAGCAATCGGATCCAGTGGAAGGTGTTCTTCCCCATGGCAGGAGGGGTGGGTTTAGATGATCTTTAAGGTCCCTTCCAATTCAAACTATTCTATGATTCTACGATTCCATGATTCTGCCTTCTCATCACCATCCTGCCAGGAGAGCAAGAGGATCGGCAAGAACAAGACCTCCTGTCACTGCAATGAATTAGACCTTCTCTAATCATCCACAACCTCCTACAATCATCCAGGCACCTTTGATAAAGCTGCTTTTTGATGCGGTCTGAGATCCTTCACCTTTTCTAATTATCTCCAAATTTATAATACCATTCCATTGGCGACACTTAATGTGAATATGACCAGGATTATGGACTGGGGAGGGAAGGCTTCAGTGTTTTGAAATTATTTTAATAGCTTGCTATTTAATTAAGAGCAATAGCTCTGAAATTATGTCAGTGAAACTTGCCACTTATTTATTAATTAGAGGAGGAATTTCAAAGGAGGAGAAGGGAGTTAGATGCTGGACAGCCCCAGGCTTGGTGGAAAATCCCAGGTTGGTATGGCTAGTGCTTGCTCAGTGCTCAAACACGCCAGATCTGACTCCTCACTGCCTGGCACCTGAAGTAAACAGCACCAAGCACAAGCGTAAAGTGGGTGTTAAATGCTGCCTGCTCCAGAGCATGGGTTTGAAATGTTCTTTTTGCACTGGTGGGAGTGATTGAAGGCACTGGGAAATTGGGGAAAGACTTCAGAGCATCTCTTCTACATTTCCAGTACTTATTTGCTGTGTTCTCCTGGGGTGGATACACCAGCATACACATTAAGAAGCTCACAAAATATGTGTTTTTCAGTGTGGGGTATTGGAGGCATTGAAGGCAGCATGGGCTGACCATGCCCATGGCATCCACTCCTGGTGACTGGGTTTTGGATAGATTCATCTGCCTTTGCTATTCCCAACCTCCAAATCCTCCTAGAAGGAGAAATCTCCACCCAATTCCACTTCCACCAAGTAGAAAGGAGAGGAAAGTCCCATTCATTCTCCCAAATATTGTACCTGGGTGAATTAGAAGGTGGCTGCCACATCCCCTTTTCAACTATGCTGTTTCCCTCCACCCGACATGATTCGGAAAGCAACGAGCACTGGTTCCTCCTCTACTGAGCACATTCCTCCCTCCTGTTTTCATTCAGCCCAACCTTAAACAAAACCATGACTGTTTTTATCAGTGGCACAGCTGTGGGAATTACCTATGGCAGGGTCCGGGGAGCTGGAGAGTGGGCTTGCGATGCTGAAATAGCATTTNAAAAAAAAAAAAAAAAGCTTAACTGGGTATAACATACTATCTAGCTGCATCCTGTTTGCTGGTAAAGAAGCAAAAGTTACCAAGATAGACTGAAATTTAAGCCCAAACTCTAGGTAGGGGGTCTCCAGTTAAAGCACCTCCAGTTTTCCTATGATCCCCACTTGTGGCGTGGGCAGCACGAAGCAGGTTGGCTTGAGCCTGCACCAAGCAGCAGCCTCATCCCAATCATATTTCCCAGCCTGTCCTTAACTGCAATTTCTCTGCCAGCACTAAGTCTGCTGAGATGCTTTAACTATTTAAGAGGAGGGTCGGTTGCCTCTTTTTTCCGACAGCAAGTTTTCTGCCAAGAACAATTGCAACAAAAAAGACTTTTAAACAAATATTAATAAATAAATATTCTAAAAATAGAATAGAATATAATCTTATATGATGTCATATTATGCCTTATTATGCTATTTTATATCATGTTATATTGTAAATATTAATCACCTGCCTCATCAGAGCCCTGCTGCCTACCCAGCAGGAGATGTCAGTAGATGTGTTTTTGCATTGAGTTTTCTTATTTAAAACAAACAAACTAATTACAATGCTAAACTTACACAAAAATCCCTCATATATAGAGAGGTCGTATCGCTCAGGTGTCGATACACAGACAAAATCTCCGGGCTTGGTAAAGATTCAAGACACCAAGCTATGAAATCAGAAAGAGAACCGCAGGTTCGAGTTCAGACAGCAATTAAAGACACATGTAAATGGCGATATATTAGTACAGAGGATCACTATAACATGACGAAGGTTTCCAACATGAACACGATCAGCCTCCGAGCACAAAATTCAAGTGCCTTCCCCACAAAAATAAACTGCAAAAGCCCTAAAAAGGGGAGGGAAAAAGTTAAAAAAATTTAAAAATTCACGTATTTTGAAAGCTGAAAGCACAACATCCAACCCACCTTCCTGCTCCAGGTGCTGACTCTCGTCCTCCCCTCGCCTGCCTCGGCTGCACAGAGAATCCACCAGCGTCGCTCCCCGGGTGTCTGCAGCCGAGCAGAGATTGTCATTGATTTGTGTGCGGAAAGTTAAGCCTTTCTAGGAGCGGTTAGGCGAACTCACTCCCACCACTCCCTCTAAACCAAAAGTATTTGGCACAGAGCCCTCCTTGTCTACCTGTACTATCAAGGTCTAAAGAACACGTGGGACATGGACTGATTTTACCAGGATGTTTTCATGTTTCCTTTTTAAAAAGCACATGAAGTTCTTCGGAAAGAAAAACTTCGGAGATTATTGTGGTTTTGATCTTCTTGAAACCTCATTTTTTCTTAAAGCTGGTTTATCACATCCTTTTTGTTCTCCACTCAAAGGGCCAAGCCCTTCCCTGGTGTAACTGGCGACCCCTGACTACATGTTGATTTGCACCCCCAGAGGTGACTCGGTGGGTGACTTTCCTACCGATCTGCTCCACTTCACCTGCAAACCATGCATGCGTTTTGCTGAGACAAGGTTAACCTTCAGGGAATGAAAACCTCCCCTTTTGAAAAGAACTGCCTATAATTTATCTAAAAATAAAATCAGGTTTTGTGCATGAATGATCCAAGAATATGGAGGCAAGGCATCTTCAAAGGGAGGCTTGCTTACACAAGACCACAGTCACTGTCTTGTCCACGTAGGAGACCCCAACTTGAGTGCTGAATCCAAGGAATAAGTGATTTTTAAACCCCTCCCAAGTGCACGTTGTGGGGCTTCATAGCCCCACCGGCAGCCAGAATTGAAGTCATCTCCTAGCCACCTCCGCTGCATGATGACTTCAATTCACCCACCTCCTGCAGTCCCTGTCCACGAGGATGTCCTTGGTCCAGAATTCACCCCACCAAAGCCTGATTCAGCTGAGTGTGCCACGTCTGCTACCACGAGCAGCCTCAGCCGGCTAAGCCTAGCTTGCCAGCACGCATGCATCCCCAAAGGGTTGGTCATCCTGTTGCGTGATAAATAACAGGTCTCTCCTCTTCGACTTGTCGGGTGCTTGTTTGGGAGATTCTGCCCAAATTAAGCAGCCACATCTCTGAGCATTAATTTAAATGCTGCGCTTAATAAAATACTAGTTCTTCTCTGGCACAGGTATTATGACAGCAGGGAAACACGGATTGTTTTTGTTCATACAATAAATCCAATGACAGCAGCTAGACACCAAGTTCCTCGTTACATCCTTTTCTGCTGGTTTTACTTTAAAGAAGCACGTTAAAAAAAAAACCCAAGTCATGACTAAAATTGTTTATACAAGGGAAATCTTTCTGAAGCGCAAGGCAAAATCAAGTGTAAGATAGCCCAAGGCAACCTGGCACTCCCAGACACTGTTTGGAAGAGCTCAATGCTCAGAGCACAGTTACTTTTGAAACCTTTTATTACACGCTTTCTTGGTCTGTAGGAAAAAAGTATTATGCTGCTTCCATCCCCACACCCAAATCACTATCTGCAGCTCCTCTGACTACTGGGTTTCTAAGGAGTGTCTGGGTAAATCAGTAAATTAAGTTGGTGCGAACAGTATGTCTGGCCTCAGATAAGGGTAAAGCAAAACTTGGGCAGCATCCAGGGACTGCCAAGCTGGCACAGAGAGGAGCACCAATTGCCACCCACTGTTTTTCCTGGTATTCCCACAGCCTGCATCCCCAGTGGGATGGGAGAACCCATCCAACCACCCACCTGCTTCCCAAAACCAAAATCAAGCAATTCATTTCTCACAAAAACTGCTTTTTTTCCCCCCTATCAAAAGGTCTTGCTTTCATCAATCCACTAAAGCCAACCTGCTGAAGAAACAATTACTTCCCTGTCCCATACATCTGAAGTGCATCGTTCATCATGTCATTCCTCTAGATGGTTTTTAATCTGCAAATATGGAAATGTCCTCAGCATCATTGATGTGCTGCAGCGTGTCCAGACAAGGGCAACAGAGCTGGGAAAGTGTTAGCAGGAGCAGCTGAGGGACATGGGGTTGTTTAGCCTGGAGAAGAGGAGGCTGAGGGGAGACCTCAGTGCTCTCTGCAACTCTATGGAAGGAGGTTGTAGTCAACAGGGTGTTGGTCTCTTCTCCCAGGTAACAGGGGACAGGACAACAGAAGAAACCCTCAAGCTGCACCATGGGAGGTTTAGATCAGATACTAGGAAATCTTTCTTCACTGAAAGGATTCACAGGTGCTGGCAGAGGCTGCCCAGGGAAGTGGTAGAGTCACCATTGCTGGAGGTGTAGATGTGTAGACATGTAGATGTGGTGCTTAGGGACGGGGTTTAGTTGTGGAGTTGGTAGCATTAAGTTAAAGATTGGACTGGACGGTCTTAAAGGTCTTTTCTAACCTAAATTATTCTATGACTAAAAAGGACTTCAAATTCCTGCAACCCAAACCCAACATTTTCATATACAGGAACACTTGGCAGGGGACAATGACAAATGAAACATCTCAGTGAGGACTTTGAGACTAAAGCCACCACAGACCAACAGGTCCCCATTAAACCCTGCAATTAATCTGCCATTTTCTAAGTGAAAGATTTTCAATTTTTGATCAGTGTTAATGGAGGGATAGACTGGTGTCCTAGACTATAAAGGATATAAACTGCTTCTAACAGGATGTGAAGTAAGAATAGCAGGAGACAGAGGAGAAAAAAAAGATTGTGCCAGATCCCATCTCAGTTCAGAAGCACAACAGGAAACACCTAGTAAAACAAAATAACAGAAAAAGTTGTAATGATTGCTTATCCCAGACCAGGAAAGCTCTGATTATTATACAAGTGCACTGAACTGAAAGCTTTCCAGAAAAAGTATTTAAAGGATGCCTGTCAACCAAAAAATTAAGAGTTCATCAGATTTAAAGATTTTTATGGCTAAATTGAATTTTGATAGTTTTGCTTTCCACAACTTTTTTAAATTATTATTTTAAGAATAAACTGGCACAAGTGTTTCGTGAATTTTTGCAAATTTTCCTCTTGAACCTGAATTTTTCAGGCCAGTTTCAAACATTTGTTAGTTGGAGCCCAACATCAAACCCAGTGAATCCAGCTCTCTGAGTCAGAGGAAGATCTTTTCTACAAGAAGGTTTGCTGCACCAGTCACATTTTTTCAAGGGAAAATTATTTTCTTTCTCAAACATCACTATTTCATTGCCAAAACCTGTCATTAAAAAAAAAATAATTTTTTTACAGGTTAATTTTGTTAGGAAATAAAACCCAGCAACATATTTTCCCTCTCAAATCTCACAAGAAACTGCTTGTAAACTTGGAAAAAGCCTGGCACAGCTTCCACCAAGGTGTCTATCCCACACACCTGCCTGTGTTTCCATTTGCTATGTTGCATATCCCCATTAACTTCAACACTGCTCTCTGGGCAATAAAGTTAAGCCTTGCCCAAGTGCTTCCAAATATTGTCCTTATTTTAAAGGTGACAAAGTAAATAGAAGGAAGAGATGTGAGCCCACAACCTTGACGCACAACCTCATCACTGGGGTACCACCAGGTCAGGAGGATGAAGAAAAAGTGGTTTAAGAAGGTTTTTGTGCTCATGGCTAGGGTTTTCTTGTTCAAAAGGTAATTGTGGACACCAGAAGAGGGTGAATGGGTGAGTCATGAAAGGTATTTCCTTGCTAGTAGTCCTAGTCTCAGCACATGAATAGCAGTTTCCACTGACAGGCTGAACTACCAGATACCCCAAGTCATGGACTGGGCAGATACACTGGTCCCCTGTGTATATACCATGCTGCTGTCACAATATTCCCAGCCAAAAAATAAAAAAAAAGCTCTAAAGCTTATCAGTGAAAATGAATGGTGATTAAGTGCTTTGCTAAAACAACACAGCCAGAGTCTCAATGACTTCATATTTGAAGCTTTAGTGGTAATAACGTAGATTGATCCTAAAGGATCTCCAGTGATTTGCATAATGAGAATGGTGGAACTCAATGAGGGTCCAATGTCTTCAATGGCAACAGGGTCGTTTATGTCGTTTATGCCACCAGAGATTTCCTTGAGATAAGAATCCACAGTTTGATTTTACAATGGAGATGGGGATGCACATAACCAAAATGATATTCTATAGGTGTATAGGGTGTATGTGTCCACATACACACTGTGTGTGCAGCTATATGATGGGATTTTTGCCACATCATATGGCTTCACTGGGAAGCTCTCAGAGGAGCTGCACCCTGAACTTCCCTTCTTCCCAGTATACCTGGTCCATGAGGAATTGGTACCAGCTCTGGAAATGCAGTCACTGCTGGGTGAAGCTGACTTCACAGTCTCACTCCTTCTTGTTCCCTTGGAGCTTCATGGTGCCACAGTGGAATGGGAACAATCCTGCATTAGCCAAAATGTGGCAAAACTTCAGCACCATCTTTAAATTAAACCCATGCTCTCCTTGGAAAACACTTAAGTTTCCCTATGGGGTCTTATTCTCAGCCTAATGAAGGAACATGATACTGGGCAGAGCTGTAGCCTTTAAAGCCTCTTAGTGAGTGGGACAGAAAGATCTTTTCCAAAGATAACATATTAGGATGTGGCAGGCTTGGTGGTCCAGAGGAGAGCAACAAAGCTGGTGAAGGGGCTGGAGAACAGGCCTTATAAGGAACGGCTGAGAGAGCTGGGGATGTTCAGCCTGGAGAAGAAGAGGCTGAGGGTAGACCTCATTGCTCTCTACAGCTACCCGGGAGGAGGCTGTGGAGAGGAGGAAGCTGGGCTCGTCTCCCAAGTGACGGGACAGGACGAGAGGGAATGGCCTCAAGCTCCACCAGGGGAGATTTAGGCTGAAAATTAGGAAAAAGTTTCTCACAGAAAGGGTCACTGGTCACTGGCAGAGTCTGCCCAGGGAGGTGGTTGATTCACCTTCCCTGGAGGTGTTTAAGTTGTGGGTGGATGAGATGTTGAGGGCCATGGTTTAGTGTTTGATAGGAATGGTTGGACTCAATGATTCAATGGGTCTTTTCCAAGCTAGTGATTCCATGATTCTATGGCATCGGAGAGGTGCTGTCATTCTAAACACATTGCAGCCTCCTCCATCTCCTGAAACAGGGCCATCAAGCTCATTGGAGATAATAGCCATTCCCAGTACTGAAGATTGGAGCCAGGAACCTCACCTAGGAGCCACCAGCAAGGAGGGAATGACACTAGCTTCTGTGCCCCAGGGCATGTGCTGCAAATGGAGTGCATGCACATCTTCCTCCTTGCACCCATGCCTACATAAATACTTGTTGTATCGCTTGATTACTTGGTTAGGTGACGCATGCCTGAAGGCAATAGCCAGGTCCCTTTACTTAGTTTTAATGCTTCAGTCCTCCCTTACTGTTCATTGGGAAATACTTCTGAGTCTGCTTCAGCCTGTGTTTGGGCAGGGCTGGGACTGCATGAGGCCAACTAAAAATAAAATTATTGTAGAATGAATCCTGAACACACATGGACATTAATAATAAAAGGCAGAATCAAAGAGCCACTTTGCAAAGCTTGATGGGTTGGTGCAAGATAATATTAGAGGTACATTTCCCACCCCAAGGCAGCTGAATCTGGGTGAGATGAAGACTTCCAGAGAGGTTCACACCTCGTGATGCTTCTGAACATCTACTTTACATGTTACACCAACCCCAGTGCCAAAAGGCCTTGCCAGCACCCCAGAGCAAATTTGAAATGGGTAGTTAAATCCCCTGTGGAACCAAAGAGAGGCAGTGGAGAGCATCTGCAAAGACCCAGACCCTAGAGATGGCAGCAGACTTCAGCCTGGCTTCCACTGCAGTCACATTAAAACCTCCTTGCACAACTCCCAGCCCCAGCACAACTGCTGCATGCAGCCCCAGAAACGTGTTCTCTGCCTTCTAATTTCTCAACAGGCTATTTTTTGCTTTGCTCTCATACAAAATGAGCCACAATTCCTTGCTGGGTCTGCTCACACCATCCCACCAGTGGATGGGCTGAGGACAGCGAAGCAAATTGCCTATTGTAACCAGCATGCCAGCTTTGGCGTGTTCATGACCCTCTGTCCAGACCACTTGCTTTCATTTCCACAATCCAGAAAGCTATCTTTATCCAGGAATAAGAAATGTAACAGAAGTTCCCTGATGCTGGTGGAAACAATCTCATTTGCTTTCAAAAGCTGTGGATCAGGCCACAGCTCCTTGCAGAAGATCAGATTAATAGCGAGAGGCAAATGAACCATTTTACTTCTAGCTGAAAGAAAAAAAAGGCAGCTGACCTGATTTACCTTCCTGATAACATATTTTAAAAATTCTCCCAGGCTGAGGACTTTGCCAGCTGATATTTTGTAGAAAATGAGACTGTTTATGTCATGACCGCAACCTTCTGAAAAATGCTGCTTTAGATGGGAAAGCTCACAAGACCCCTAGGTATAATGATCTCAGCTATATCAATAACCACATTTCAGCAGATTCATTATCTGCTCGCCGGCCTGCCCCGCCACACAGTGAAACACTGCAGCAGGATGGAGTGAGAAAGGACAACACTGAATTCAGCCACTCTTCCCACAGAAAAAATCTTTTCCTTAGCAAAAGCTTTTATTTCCTCTGCTTTACAGACCACATTTGAGAGGGAGGACCTGAGCTACACACAATATTGAACACAACTGATCAATCCCCCTTTAGTGAGAAGAGCATTTTCCTTCACAGCTTACATCTTTGCTCCCCAAGCATCCTCATCCCTAGCTGTCCCAAACTTTACAGCAGAACATTTTTCATTCTTTGCCTATTCCTCCTAATATTCACTCTGTTATTCAAGATTTTAATAACCACGCCAACTATACATGGAGTTTAGATCTCAATTCATAGTAATTCTAGGCTACAAAACAAAGGTTTATTTTGTACTGGTACTTTCAAGCAACTTGGGTTTTTATGATTATGTATTATGCCCTCCAGCTTCATACAAAATAAAATACTTCACCCAGTAATTTGTGCAGCGAGGCCCTCGTTCCCACCTGCCCTCCAGCATTTAGAAGCAGAGGTAATCATGGCTGAAAGATTTCAAATCAAGGGGGTCTTTCCCTGATCCCTGACAAGTGTTTCTAGCAGTTTATTAGTCTCAGTGTAAAAACATATGCATCTTTTTTTTTTTCCTGGTCATGTCCAGCTTTAGTTTCTGGGCCCCTCATCACACCAAGCCTTTTTCTCCTAAAGAAAACAGTTTGGTTTGCTTCCCAAAGTAGGGACTTGAAGGCCATGATCTGATGAGAAAGGATGGAAGGGAGCTGTGAGTATCTCCATCCCAGAGCATCTCACGGCTGGGCTACACACTTCTATTGGCAATGGATGTGGCTGCAGACAGCAGGACCAAGAATGGAGATTGCTCAGGAAAAAAAGCCATGGATATGACAGAGGTGGATTGGAGGACCCTGTGGTCTCTCCACACTGCTGCATCCCCTCAGCCCTGAGCTTCCCCTCTGTCCTTACTGAGGAAAGCTGAAAGGAGAAATAACAGCAGTGAGTGATGCCCAGGAGGAGCTGGCACAGCCCCATCTTCTCCTATGGAGGAGAGAGAAAGGCCATCTGCCCCCCTTCTCCCAGCCTGAATGGGTGCAATTCTACACTCTCATAGCACAGAATTTCTTCCTTATATCTAATCTAAATCTCCCCTCTTTCAGTTTAAAGTCATTACCACTTGTCCTATCACGACATATCCTTGGCCTGACCTTGTAGGACTTTATTAGGTACTGGAAGCTGCTCTAAGGTGTCCCTGGAGCCTTCTCTTCTCCAGGCTGAACAACCCCAAGTCTCTCAGCTTGTCCTTGTATGGGAGGTGCTCCAGTCCCCAGATCATCTTTGTTGCCATCTCTGGGCTTTCTTATGTCAGGGGCCTTAGAGCTGGATGCAGTATTCTAGGTAGGGTCCCATGAGAGCAGAGTAGAGGGGCAGAAACCCTTCCCTTGCCCTGCTGGTCCCATTTCTTTGGATGCAGCCCAGGATATGATTGGCTTTCTGGTCTGGAAGAGCAGTTTACCAGCTTGTGTTGAGCTTCTCATCCACCACCAACCCAAGTCCTTCTCTTTGGGGCTGCTCCCAACCCATATTCTTCCCAACCTGTAACTGTGCTTGGGATTGTTCTAACCCAGGTGCAGGCCTCGTACTTGACCTTGTTGATCTTCATATGGTTCACACAGCCCCAACTCTCAAACGTGTCCAGGTCCCTCTGGATGGCATCCCTTCCCTCCAGCAAATGGACTGCATCATACAGGTTGGTGTCATCACTAAACTTGCTGAGCGTGCACTCAATCCCCCTGCCCATGTCTGCAACAAAATGTTAAACAGTGCCAGTTGCCATATTCACCCCCGAAATAAAGCATTTGTCACTGCTCTCCACTTGGACAACAAGCCATTGCCAGAACTCTTTGAGAGAAAAAACAGGCGCACACTCTCCTGAGTGGAAAACTGGTTGGATGGCCGGGCCCAGAGAGTGGTGGGAAATGGAGTTAACTCCAGCTGGAGGCCAGTTACAAGTGGGGTTCCCCAGGGCTCAGTGCTGGGTCCAGCCCTATTCAATGTCTTCATCAAGGACCTGGATGAAGGCATCCAGTGCACCCTTTAGCAAGTTTGCAGATGACACTAAGCTGGGTGGAAGTGTTGATCTGCTGGAGGGTAGGGAGGCTCCAAAGATCTGAACAGGCTGGATCACTGGGCTGAGTCCAATGGCAGGAGGTTTAACACGGCCAAATGCCAGGACCTGCACATGGGGTACAACCCTATGCAGAGCTACAGACTAGGAGAAGTCTGGCTGGAAAGCTGCCTGGAGGAGAAGGACCTAGGGGTGTTGGTTGACAGCAACTGAACATGAGCCAGCAGCGGTCCAGGTGGCCAAGAAGACCAATGGCATCTTGGCTTGGATCAGANGGAGGTTGTGGAGAGGAGGGAGCTGGGCTCTTCTCCCAAGTGACGGGACAGGATGAGAGGGAATGGCCTCAAGCTCCACCAGGGGAGGTTCAGAGTGGACGTCAGGAAAAAAAAATTCATGGGAAGGGTCATTGGGCAGTGGCAGAGTCTGCCCAGGGAGGTGGTTGAGTCACCTTCCCTGGAGGGGTTTAAAGCATGGGTGGACGAGGTGCTGAGGCACATGGTTTAGTGTTTGATAGGAATGGTTCGACTCCATGATCCAGTGGGTCTTTTCCAACATGGTGATTTTATGATTCTAAATGATGTTGCCATGCTGTTCCTGGGCTGTCCCATCACTGAGACATCCTCAGGTGCTGCTTCAGAGCATGTGCAGTAATTACAGGTCAAGTCCCCTCATTGCCTCCCACCTTGCTGAATCAGGAGCAATGAAGGGGATAAGAGAATCACTGCAGAAAAAACTCTATTTCTGGTTCAGCCAGTGCAACCTGTGCATGGGAAACTCCTGCTGCCCTCATCATGTGGAATAGCAAATGAATGGATTGGTGAAGACGGGCTGTGGATGGAAATAAGGCTGCCCTTCCCACAGGGCACTCACTACCCCTACCTCACCCATACACCAGTTCCAGGGCTCTGCTACCTGAAGGAGGAGCCCCTGGAGTAGCTCTGCCCGAGCAGCAGGTGCACTTGTCCTTCCCGCGCCAAGCCCTGGGTTTTATTTTTTAAGAAATCCTGAGCAGGAGGGAGCTGGTGAAACAGCAAGAAAGGAAAATGACAAAAGTGTGATGGGAGAAAGAAAGAGCAGCTCCCTTCTCAGTCATGGGAGACAGCAAGGAGTCACAGACTGTTAAGAAGAGATGAGGGCTTGTCCATCCATGGATGACTAACCTAGAATTAGCATGACAACAGGGAAGTAGGTGATTAAAAGATATGTTAAGATTTAAAAAGTCATGACATAAAAAAAGTATGAAGTATTCTAGGCAAATATCCTCCTCTGTGGAACAGCTGGAGGTTTTGATGGTTTTGGAGCTCTTGGAGGTGGCTGAACTGCTCAGCAACCACAACGGATGGGCAACAGCACAGCAAATTAATAACTCCTCCTTAATAAATGCAAAGCAGTGTAGGGTAGGGAGAGGAATTTCTCTTCCTCAGGCATCTTCCAGGATCTTAAACTGTGTCAAACCAAGGAAGGAACCTCCCACAACTGAGACAGCATGGTGAAGAACTCTGCCCTGTGCACAGGCGCAGCCGCAAAGCTAACAACATGTTCTGCTCCATATGGAAAGGGACAGTGAATAATCCTGGAAATATTATAATGCCTTTGTATAAATCAGTAGCACAGCCTCAGATGGGGAGAAAAGTAATGATGCAGAAAAGGCAAGAAGTGTTCAATCAATATTTCTGTTCTGCATTTGGAAAGAAGCAGGATGAGATGCTTGTATCACATGAGGAGGATGAAGTACTTTCCAGTCCATTAGTAACCAAGGAGGTTGTTAAACAGCATCTACTAGCAATAAACAATTTTAAATCAGCAGGCCTGGATAACTT
>WAAB01023274.1:23690-64111 GCA_013389865.1 Piaya cayana | reverse complement strand
ATCTCCTTTACCACTCCAAGGTGTGCTCTAGCCCCACTTCCTGTGCGGTGATGCACTGGTGGTCCTCACCAGCACACCCTCTCCGAACCTCTAGTGCCTCACGTCCAGGCTCGCTCTTGCCTAGCCTGGTCTCAAACCCCTCCCGCTCCACATCTAGTTTAAAGTTCTACGAACTTCCTCTGGCACTGCTTGGGTTAAAATTGTACAATAGAGCTCAAGTTCTTCTGAGCTCTTTCATGGATCCAACCTCAAAACTGACAGAGGACTTCAAGAGGACATGGAAAAAAGACTTGTGTTCCGATTTTGGCTTCCAGCACATCAGCCAATGTAGCTGGAACATCCTAACTCCATCAAAGCACCAAAGAGAAAAGGATTTGACCTTTGCACAGAAACTTCCCCTAAAAAGCAAAAAAAGTTAATCTAATGAAATATATTTAATCCAAGCAGTTTCTAAAATTAACTGCTATTTTTGGAAGCACAACAGGCTCCATATTTAGCAGAAGTATGAATCCTGTTGCACTTCTACCATGTCTTTTACAGTGTCTGAACACACCTCAGTTTCCCAGCCAAAACACTGGAAACATGAATATTAAGAGAGAAGACAAGTGTTGTTAAACAAATGGTACAGCCACCAACACCAAAGAAGGGCAGATTCAGCCGTGTGTATTAAAAGCCACATGCAATGTTTTTATAGCTGGAGTATACTCTGAATAACTTAAAAATACTATTCAGGCAAATCCCAGGGTTTAGAGAAGAGAAACTAGTTCGACAGTACTAGGAGGTGAAATGGAGACTGTGATAACGTTTAGTCTGCAGACAATAATGTAATGCATATTACTGCTGGCTCCCATTTCAAACCAAGATTCAGGTTGATTGTCCAGCCTCAATGGTCGGAGTACTCAAAGAAACCCCAGGATTTTCTTTTTTATGTGTGTTTGTTTTGCTTGGTTAAAGCAGATAACTGATGAAAGTCATCCCTTCTCTTCCTAATATATCAGAGGGAGAAGTCATGATTTTCTCCTGAAGACAAGAGCTGATTCATTACAACTCCTAAGGCAAAAAGCTTAAGATCTACAGATTTATCAGTCGGTTTTATAGCAAGTTGCATTTCTTTGAAGGTTAATTCCTTTATCCTGTCTTCTCAGGAGGCATCTTACTGAGCAGGGCATGTTTATAAATGTGAATTCCATTAATTGCACATCTTAAAAGCAAGCACAGAAATAAGGGCAAGCTAGTGTTGGGTGTCAATACACAATACATATGGAATAGGGTAGAAGTTATTAATCTTGATGTAAGCCCTCCAACGCAGACCTCACTAGTAATTTCTTTTTTCCATAAATGAAACCATTTTGTGGCACACTCCTTCAGAGCAGAGCATCATCTTCTCAACTTCACACATCATCACCCACCATGCTAGGCACAACAAAATGAGCCAGAAGTCACTTGTACCTGGCAGATGAAGGGATTACACACAAAAGTTTTATAGATATCTGAAGAGTTCTCTGAAACAGCAGAGAATCTTAAGAGGTAACTATTAAATGTCTCCTATTAAATGTTTCTGGCACATCTGGTAACACACCAACTACTGTAGGTAGCTCAATCACCTATGAAATATCCTCAGTATCATCCAATTCATGTAACAGAATGACAAATACTAAGAAGACACATATTTATTTGGTTTTAAAGTTTTTAGTGTTTTGCCCCATTTTGCTTTTTCAGAGAAACAGGAACCTTCATTATTACTGTCCCATCTGGAATCTGGTGTTCACAAGCTTTAACTTGTGGTTGGGTGCTCAGATTCCAAATCTCCACTACCTTGAATGTCAACCAAAGAAAGACATGAGAATATCCAAAGAGATATTAAATGCACAAAAAAGTTAATCATTCCCATAGATGGAAACACTTAATTCTAACAATGTTAAATAAAACCAAGAAAAGGAGTTCCAATCCCTTTCCATCTTAGCTTCTTTGTGGTGACCTTGTTTGAGAAAAATAAACATTATGCCAACTAAAAATTTCAAAGCTCTCCTTTTGGGGGCACAGTGGACCCTTGGCGAATTCCAGATCTGTTCATTAGCTGTTCCTGAGAGATGGAGGAACCTACCAAGCTCATCAAGCAAACGTGTCTTTATGCAGATGTTGGAGCTCCAGGGTTCTGTGACTACAGTAGTAGATCACAGTGCCCTGGGGCAGATATGAAAGACAATGACAGAATAAGTGACAGAATAGCCTCTTTTCTGATGTTATATGGAATATTCTAAGGACTTTTCCCCACCTGCAACTGTAACTTGATATTACAGTTCCTCATAAATGCTTGGTCACAGCCACATATATAGTGGGCTCAAGCAAAGCTAAGGCTGTAATGAGATACTGCCAGTATGACTTTCTTTTCCTGAGAAACGTTATCTGTCCAAATCTCTGTTTCTAGAACATAATTAAGTGTTCAAAGAAGTAGGAATATCATGGCCACTTTGGGGACTAACACATTTACCATTACACCTTGAGGACCTGATGTTCAAGAATTTTCATTTCCCTCTTCTCTCATTCTGTGGCCAAAAGGCTCACCAAAGAAAAGAAAAAGAGAGAGAAAAAGGCAGCAGCAGCTAATACAACTACTAGACTGTTTATAAACCAAAGAGTGAAAGGATACTACCTACATCTATCCCTCTTCTCTACATATGTCTTAAGATAATGGAGACCACTACCCTTGCCTTAAACACTCTGGAAAGAAACAGATACTTTTGGGCCAAGACAGACACGAAAAACTTGATGTGTCTTCACCATAGGCAAGAGTCTTGGAGGTTTCATACAATTAGCCTATTTAAGATTCCAACTGATGCATCGATCTTCCCATATCTCCCAAATTGCACTGACAAAACATTTTGTCTCAGCTGCAGTTCTTTTCCTCCATATTGTTAATATTAGTGGCTGATCCTCTGACACACCAGACTAACACAGATTTCATTAATAAAATCACAAATTACTGTAAAACTCTGTCTAGGACCAGAAAACCACAGAGACCTAAGCAGCTATGTTCAACTTCAGAGCAGAAGGTTAGACAAGCTGAAGAAGTCTTTTTCTCTTACATGTCAGAACATGTTAGCCGATTCTTTTTGATACATACCAGCAATGACTTAATTAAACTCTCCTGAATTTCTTAATTCTAACTCTATGCAAAATCATAGGCTGAACAGGAATCCACTGCATTTGACAAGACTGGGAGAGAATAATTTTCCCATAGGCTTGCCCTCAAGCAGGAAGAGTAGCATGGCAACTGATACACCCAGAGGGAGCTCTGCTGGAGTGGCAAAGTGTCATTCCTTTTTACTTATGCAGAGGAGGGAATATGAACTTTGCATCCTACATAGCTCTTTGGGTTTTGCACTTTACTTTTACCAAAAAAAAGTTTAGATATCAAGATTTTTGGATATTGCCAAAGATGAGCTTTATCACATTATGAGTTCAAATAAATGTAATGCATACAAACCACCACAACATTATTTTCTTATTGGCTTACTTTATTAGGGGTCTGTAACCCTCTTGATAACCCTTGGGTCCATGACTCTGCTTTAGGTGATGCAATTCAAGGCTGGAGAAGTGTCCCATATAAGCCAATGCAAACGTAGCGATGCTACCACAAGCACTGAACTAAGAAAAGACTCTTTTTCTCTGTTTTAAAATCTAACCTACTTGTTGCTTCAGAATCAGAATGGACTCCAGAGAAGATCCTTAGCTGCCCAAAACACAGAAGAAACTTTTCACCTGAAGCCACATTTTAGAATATGACTTCTTTTACTATTATTATTCTCACGGAAATTTCCATGACAATAGAAAAACTGCATGAGACTAGGTGGAAAGTATTTAAAAGACACCTAGTTTTGGTTTTTTCTTTTTCTTCCCTGCACTGACTATGGGGATGAAAATAATGCATGGAAGGGAGACTATAATCTTCCTCACAGCATTCCAAAATAACTTTCTTAGTACAATTACCTATCTTCGTATTACATGTTCTTGTTAGACATCTATAGCTTCTAACTGGCTTTTGCCTGAAGACAATGCTTCATGGAGTAGTTTGTGCTTTGGCTCTGTACCACACACTCAGAGCCCCTCACATCATCAGCAAGTGCTGGCAAGCAGATCTCACTTTGCCTCCATTTCTGACACCACAGCATCCTCAAATCAATCACATGCACCCATATCTGGAGACAGAACGGCAATCAGTCCTTCCCCACCACTCATTTCCATTCAAGGGATTATGCCATAAAAGATACTGGTGCAGCCACTGCTTCATCTGGAGGTGTTAAGAGAATCTCAGAGTTATATCCAAACCTTTGCAGCTCAATCACTTTAGATCAAACACTTCACTAGCAAATCATCTCCTGAAGATAGACGTACCCTAGATGTTTTTGTCAATCTATGGTACACTGAAACATGTGATGAAATATGAGGAATATAAACCAGTTTGTAATAAGAGACCACGTCAAATACCTATTTAAAGATACTTTGACTCCAAATTCTTATTTTACCATTAGGAGCTCAGAAATTTTAAATCCTTCCCATAATTATTCTTCTGTGAGTTTTAGCAAAACTCAAAATATTTAACTTATAATTGTGCCTTCCTTAATCTCTCTAGCTTTCCTCAGAACAAGGAAGTGGTAAGAGTTAGCCTAGACAAGTGGTTTTAATTTAAACTAATAGTTTGTGTTTCAAGGAGGAATCTGGGTGTCTGGCTAACTTTGTAATTTCATATGGCCGGAAAGAAAGAAAACTGAAATGATATTTCTTCTACAAATCCTCAGTGCAAATACCCAAATTATTACAGTAAATTCTGTATAAATTTATTTTAAAATGTATTGCAAGAATTCCTTGGGGGTAACACACTAAAAGCATCCAGCAGATCAATAACAATGACTTACACAATGACATTCTTACAAGGGCCCAGACTTTGATACTGTTAAATAAGCACCATCTTACATATGACTAGTTATCTCAGTGACTCAGGCTCTCCAAATAACAACTTATTTGGCACAAGTAAGCCTAATAAATTTGGTATTGAATCAGAATAAGCTATGCAGATACAAACTTTCAAAGTCACATGGAAAAAAAATGTTTCAGCACAATTCTACAGCATAGTAAGTACCATGAATGCCCTTTGTTATCAATGAATTATTAGGAGCTCTCATTACTAGAGAAAAGTTAACCTTGTAGAATCAGCTTTTGGTGGATAAGGCAATCAGAAATTTGGCATAACATTAAATCTTGAACTGTAAGTCTTTTAGCAATGTATGAATGTGTTAAAATATACAAACAAAACACAGGATCTAGTTTACTGCATGTTCACTTTCCAGTACATTCCACTGACATTTTATCTCATCTTCTGTATTCTGTGGATGAGTAATTCCAAACCGTAATCTTATTGATGCTGTGTAACTTCAAACAAGCTCTGCATTTGAAATTAACCTTTGTTTTTACAGAAACCGCTTATTTTATACAGACAAATCCATCTTGGCTCCTTAGTTCCATATTAAAAAGGAAGTCTGTCTCAAAGGCTCAGATTTCTGTGAAGGCTGTGAAAAATAATTTATCCTGCACTGGACTATGATGTGGTATTGTCTCTTCCTAACATATCTCTGTATCTCTTCATCCAAACAGTATAAATTAACTTATCTGCATGTCGGTGTAACATAGCTGTACCATGCCTATACCACATATCCATAAAACCATCAATCCTCCTCTTTCTAAGAAGTTATTTTTAGACTCCAGATCATTTGAAAAAAATCTGAGAAAGTAGGAAAAAAAATCAAACCAATCCAATGCAAAAAAAGGTGGGGGGTGTATATTTTGTTAGTATCCTACTATAATAATCTGGCATTAAGATTGATCGGCATAATAAGTGAAAAAATCCCTGTGCAGTGGGTTAAGACTGTACAGCTAAATGGCAAATATCTTGTTCACAGCTGTCACTTCTTCATGGCACTTACTGCACTTTCCAGCTACATAAATAGCTTAAGCATGAGTTTTCCTGTGTGCTCACTGTTGACCTGACTCTTCTTTCTTGAATTCAGTGATAAAACTGTAAAGGGAATTCTGTCTTCTCAGTTTCAGCTTACTACCATAGTAAAAAGCTTCAAGCAGCAGTGCCATTATCTATCAACATAAAACATGCAGCCATAATATATCACACAGTTTTGTCTCACAGTCTCTTCAGTGCAAAAAACCCCATACAACACATACCAGCCTAAAATGGAGTGCTCTTTCTATAATTTGGAGATAAGATTCCTATGACTCTTATAAATGCATATTCTGACACTTTTATAAATGCATATTCTGAAAATAATTTAGATAAAAGCTAGGTCAGGCATGTTTTACTTTTGGAAAGGACGGTAATATAATTTGCAGACATCTTTGCCTTGAACAGAGCTTCTTTCTGAACCTCTATCCATCTTTATGAGCATTCTGTTACCATACCACAGTCATTATAATCATTTTAGAGAGTTTCAGTGGACCACAGAGGTGAAGTGGTCAATCACAGTCTTCCAGTTAGACCTAGAAGCTCTTGTAGTTCTTGTCCTTCTAAGTCTTTATCTCTTGTCCTACGCTATCAAATCTTTAAGATAAATGCTGAAACTGTACATTTGGTTTATCAGTTTTCCATAGGAAGCAATTGTGCAAGAAAGAAAGTAAAATAAAATTGTTAGGCGGATTAATAGAACAAATCTCCCCAATATTCTGTGCTAGCTTATATTTCTGGGAGGCTGAATGTTTCATGTCTAAGCAGATCAGCAGTCTGGCTGATAGGCCACAAAGACATGTATATTTTTTAACATAATTATCTAGAACAATAAGACAAAAATGTATTAGTATCCAGAAATGCACTACTAAACCAGCTCATAAATCTTGGTAAATTAAATTTTATAACAGAATAAGCAACTGATGTTCATGAGAAATTTAAAACCTATGCATATGTATTTTAACCTGATTGCACAGTTGCTGCAATTTCTTTCATCCAGTTCAAGGTTGTTCTGAGCACAGAACACTAGCATCAGTAAAAGAGGGTTCAATTTTCAGTTTTTTCAGTTTTTTTATTTTTAGAAACTCAAAGAGAATATTTGATCTGGAGAAATTAATGGCTCACATGCACCTAGGATAAGTTTTTCCATATTAGTTACGCTTCTCTGATCTTAAGAGGTAAAGGAACAAAGGCATTGCTCTTCACCCAGGAATTATAGTCTAATCGGAACTTCTTTTAGTAAGCTAAGTAATTTATAAATGTAAGGAATTTGAAAGCCTTGTTTCAGAGATGATTCAGAATTCAATGCCATCAAAGACTGATGGAGGATCAATGTTATGAACACTAGGTGTCTAGATGCACTGCTTACTGACAGTTATTGATGGAACAAAAGCAAAATTAAGACAATGCTGCACACTAACAGAATTAAATCAGTTAATTTTCACGCTTCCCAAGCTTACATGTTTTTTACTCTTTGCAAGACTTGTATTGCTTATATTTTATAACTCTGCAAGGTGAACATAGTCTGGGGTAGTTCCTTAGACACTAAAAGTAAAAAGAAAATCCTTACTGATTTCAGTGACTAAAAACTTTGCTTCATGTATTTTATTTCTGCTCTGAGATATAATACAAACACTGAGCACCTTAATTTTGCAATTGCTTGTTACAAACATATGTACAAAGGCAGGCTTGCTCAGCACTATAGATAACATTGTTCAGCTGACTTAAAGAGCACTAAAGTAAATGCATATCAGTCAACAATTAGTCCAAGAGACATTTAATTAGGAACTTAGGACATTTATTTGGGAACTTAATTAGAATAAGTATTTTATTTTTTTTAGAAAGGAACAGTGAAACTGGTGTATAATAAAAACTTATAAAAAGAGAAAAAGTTTAACACATTCAGAACACTGTAGTAAATGGAAAATATACTTCAGTCCCAGCTGCAAGGTATTTCTGGACCAGAATGAAGTACCTATGTGCATAATTAGCACAAAGCCAAAAAATATATGCTATGGGACAGGAAAAGCTATTTCTGAATTTATATTTTAGGTATATATGTTTAACTAGTCACAGTAATTTCTATGCATAAGGATATCTGGCATCTGAAACACAGCTATAGGCCCACTGAAAGGATACTGTCAAATTCACTTCAAGAAGGGAGATTTTAAGATACTATTACAACATCATACCTGTAACGCAGAGATTTGTGCATGCACTCAGAAACGGCATGACCAGCAGGTCCAGGGAGGTTATTCTCCCTGTGTACTCAGCTCTGGTTAGACCACTTCTTGAATCCTGCGTTCAGTTCTGGGCCCCTCACCACAAGAAGGATGTTGAGGCCCTGGAGCAAGTCCAGAGAAGAGCAACAAAGCTGGTGAAGGGGCTGGAGAACAGGCCTTATGAGGAACAGCTGAGAGAGCCTGGGTTGTTTAAACTGGAGAAGAGGAGGCTAAGGGGAGATGTTATTGCTCTCTACAACTACCTGAGGGGAGGTTGTGGAGAGGAGGGTGCTGGGCTCTTCTCCCAGGTGACAGGGGACAGGACAAGGGGGAATGGGCTCAAGCTCCACCAGGGGAGATCTAGGCTAGAGATTAAGAGGAAGTTTTTCACAGGAAGCGTCATTGCACATTGGAACAGGATGCCCAGGGAGGTGGTTGATTCACCTTCCCTGGAGGTGTTTAAAGCATGGGTGGATGAGGTGCTGAGGGTCATGGTTTAGTGTTTGATAGGAATGGTTGGACTTGATGATTCATTGGGTCTCTTCCAACCTGGTTGGTTGTTCTGTGATTCTATGCTGGAACTGCCCAATCACAGGAAAAAAAAATTACTGTATTTTTCTTTTTACCATCAAACTTTTGGTTGAATAAAGCCCGATCATAGTGCTTAACTATGGATCACAAAGTAACATGGGTTCACAAGATAATCTATGGTTCACAGGATAATCTATGGTTCACAGTAACTATTTGGCAGAATCATAATCACTCCATTGCATTAGAGTAGTATAATTAGCAGCATTTGCAAAGACTATATTTGCACTATGAAATTGCAAAAAAAATTATTAAAGAAGATCTAGATTCCTCACTGGAAAGCATTTACTTGCTGCTTGTTTTACTTGCTTGTTTCTTTTTGATGGTGAGATGCCCCTTTTTCTTATTAAACTTGGATTGTAATTAAATATCTGTTTAATTTTATGCCATAGGCATGTAGAAACCTTAATTACATACTTTACGATCTATCATACAGTCAACACATGTATTATATCAATCTTTATATGTACATAGTATATGTGGTTTCTCAAACACAAAGTGTGTTTCTTTGAAAATCCTTTTCTAACATTCAAAAAATAAGATGCTTTACCAGCTGCTTTTGTGAGATCTACTGTACTGACTATAGCAGCCTTAAGTCTGACTGTCTCTTTGTTGGTTCCACATTCATATTTAATCGAGGCCTGCTAGACCACAAACTATCAGTTCACTTCATTCAGCAACTCTCTACAGATTCTAAACAGCTAACAGTTAATTTACACAGAACATCCTATTTCTTTACCTCTCCACATCAGAACCTACAGTTATTTCTCAATTTTGCAGAACAGAGTAAATATGGATGTGTCTTACCTTCCATGAGTTCCACATAGCAATACACATCATAAGTTTCATTAGGAAAACGACGCCCGTATGTTCTGACTCCTTTCTTTCCCATTTTATCTCCAAAGCAGCCAACTCTTGGATGCCTAATTGGATACCTGAAATGCAGCATGTTCATACTTACTGTTATGGTAAGTCAGCATTTTATATCTGTACAAGTTAAGGATATTAATTACAGGAAACTGTTTCAAGACACCTTTTAAATGTCTCACCTAACAGTCTGGTCAGACAACCAGCCAGCATCACATTGCTCAAATCCATCTTCATAGGCTGCTTTCAGTTGTTCTGGGCTTGCTATGACAGCGCCATTGTCTACACAAGTTTGCTGAGCTTGTGTAAAATTCAGAGTATATCTGCTAGTTGCCGCACGATAATGAAATACAACACCTGAAAAGACAGAAAACTTATATTAATGACACATTCTGCATAATTCCTCCAACCATCATTACACTGTAACTTTACCTAGGTATTGTTGCAATGCTGAAAACAAATTGGTACAATAAAAATAGTAAAAGACTAAGAGATTTACTATGGTATAAATGATGTGTACTCCCCCTCTAGTAATAGCTACCAATAATTACCTAATACCAGATAATACTAATATCTAGTGAAATTATATTAACTACACAAACAGGAAAAAAGTAATTAAACCATACAAGCATTTTCCATTCTGAAAGGGACAACAAATCCTAAAATACATCAATGATATCACACAGTTACCTGGACTCTTCCAGGTCCAAATTCTGGCTGGTTAACTATGCTGCATGCAAGGTTGCTTATAGCGAACAATGTTACCTAACATGTTGGCTTATTGGCCTACACATCACATCCAATTGTAAGTCAAACTGCATGGCCAGACAAGACTAAGCACATCTACTCTGCTTAAAAGCACACTTTCCAAAGCATCCAGCTGCAGTAATTGTGTACAGAAGGGCCAACAGTGAATGAGGGCTCCTTTGCATGCTTGAGCTCTGCTAGCTGCAAATTGTGGGTTTGATGCAGATTTCTGAATCAATGGTGTCTGTTCTTATGTATCAAAGCTTACTACAAATATAACATTAATAAATAAATGTATGGCTGTTGGTCAAATTTTCATAACCAAGTTTTCCTGCACACACTACAAATTATACACACAAAACAAATCTTACTTTTATTTGGGGACTGTCTGGTTCTGCAAAGAAGATCCAGAATTTCAGAAGTTACTTGAGCTGGTCAGACATTTGTAGAGGAAGGCCTAGAGTTAAGCTGGTTTTAGTTAAGATAGGATCTGTCTAGAAGCCACATTCTGTTTTCTACACACATGTAATTCCCACTGAATTTCGCTGCATACACACATAATGGAAAACATAAAGGGTACCAACTACAAAGTGGCAGAAAACAGATATTCCACCTTGCAAAATCGCATTCTTCCTGTTGCCAGTGTCTTTTACAGTTTAGCCTTAAAATGATGTCCCCTGGTGATGTTTGAAAAATAAAAGTCAACCACACTTTCTGCTCTCTAGAAATTTTGAGAAGCACTGAAACACCATAAAACATCCATTACACAGAATAGCTACAAAGCAAGAAAAGTAAAGTATACAGTGTCCCTTTTCTCTGATGATTTTACTGGAATATTTAATGATAAGGAGAAATAACTTAACACAATAAAATTTGGGAAAATGCTGGTATTGTAAAAATAATGAAGTTAGCAACAAGTCTTTGTTATTACAGCATTGTTGAAAAACAAAAGAAATCTACTAATTTATGAGTAAATAGAAATATATGTAACTTCGTAAAATGTTAATTTGAGAGGTTCCAGCATATTTAGAAATACTTTCTCTTGTGCGGACAAATTCAGTAGAATTTTGCAACTTATTAAAGGTCTGGATATGGCAAATAAATGGAAAACACACATTTTTGTTCTTGTGATTCACTAATAAAATTTCTGAAATTAAAATCAAATACATTATCTGCTCAAAGGTAGTTTAAACCTCAACCATTAAATACTAATGTTACCAAAACTGCTGGCAGAGAAACAAGAAGAAGAAAATATCCCCAGCTGCAGCCACTAACAAGAAGCTTACAGACCACTAGCATTCCTACAAAATGCCTTTTCAGAACCACTGACAGAACACATCATGAACAGTGCTTCTTTCAAGCAATTATGTAGTTTCAGTTTCAAATGGACCCAAGCATTGCTTGACTATAGTGATAAGTGAAAAATACAGCCTGAAAAAATATGGCTATTATCTACATTATCAGATTAAATATTCCAGGTGCCTGCAATTCAGTCATCAAGACTTTCACATTGTTGGATTAGTATACTGTGTTATTTGGTCCAGGCCCAAAACAGCCTTCCAAACAATTTTAGGCCAGACTTCAGGAGCTAGCAAAGACCAGAGACAACTTCCAATGGGTATCTTCATGTTGTGCTGGGAGCCAATGGTGCATAACAGCCTGGATGGGGGCCACACTTCTCCAGTCTAACTCAGTGCTAAAGCACAGCTCCAAGCACATTTTCTTATTAATGTAAGCTAACTGTACCAGAAGAGATTGAAAGTGAACATAAGAGACATAGCTTTACTAGCTCTTGTATCCCTGCACTTTCTCTGTAACACAGCATCCTCCAATAACTGATTATGGAAAATTTACATACCATTTATACTGTCCTAAGATGTGCAAGACTTTATTTATACGTATATATATTTATGTATACACATATGTGCATGCATGTGCATATTTTGGCTTTCTGTATGCTAAACAACAGAGTCTTTTACCACATATCCAACACAAAATAAAAAAAGTCAAGCAACAATGACTAATCATGTTAGGAATTTAAAAGACTAAAATAACAAAAAAATATTATTTGGAGTTATTTTTAAAGCTGTGGTATACATTGAACTATATTCAGAATTTAGTAACATTTGTTGACACTGTGAGCAAGTAACCTGCAGGTATAAATGAGCATTACTGTATTCAGTGGCACAGTAGTAAATAAAAACATGATTAGAAGTGACCTGTTTGATGTCCTGAGAGTATTAATATAAATTCATAAGGAACAGGCACATTTTGCTGAACGAGATAAAACATTTACCCAGAACTGTACGTATGAACCCATAATAACATTCACAAGCTGGGTATCTGGTTTACTGCATATTGTTGTTGAATATACACAAATATTTGAACTTTTTTTTGTAGGACTGGTGTTTCTGTATTGTAGAATATTTGACACCAACTGTGTAACGAGGTGTCAAACCAGAAATTACCAATTTGTTCATTCTATTTGGGTTTATTAATATTAATTAAAAATATTTCATATGAATTTCAGTTAACTGCATCTTCATTTGTTAGGGCTTTTTTTGGTTTTTTGTAAGACTAGTTAACTGACACTAACAGAACTTCAACTAGCCATGAGTACTGCTTCTCAGCATTTTCTTAAAGATTCCTACTGCTCAAATGTGTAAGTGCATTCTCCATAACCAGCTCTCTCCATCTCACCCCTCATTTATTCCACTTTGGAAGCAACTACTGCCCTTCCTAGTTGGCATATGCTTTCAGTCCCTGTGATACCTGAACAAGGCACAATTAAAGAGTTAATATCACTGCTAATTTAAAGTTACTTTTGCAGTCTTAAGAAGACCCTTTGGTCATTTGTAAATCCAGGAAAGGAACTTGAAGAATGCTTTGTTCTCCTTACCCTGATCCAAAAGGTAAACTTCACCTATTCTTATAGCTGAGGGTTCTTCCATTTCCAGTGAGGAGCTAGGGGACATAAAAGAGCCTCCAAGATGAATGGGAAGGAGGATGTCAGTAAGTATAAGCCTGTGCAACAGCTGCAATAATTAGAAGACCCCCTAGGGCTAAGAAGATTAAAGTGCAGGACTTTCCTTGTTTCAGTTAGTAAAGGAGAGAGAGAGAGGCGAAATCCATTGTCTAAATTTTTGCACTTTAAGACATTTGTAAAGGGTTTTTTATTTTTCTCTTAAGTCTATTTCCTCTCTGAAAGAATAGGCAAGAAAGGAGTTGTCCTAGGAACAAATAAAGAAACTGGAGAAGAGTAAACAGCAGTATAATGTCATGGAACATCTGGCAACCAAACTCAAAGTAATTACAGGAAGGAGTAGCAGCATCTGCAAGAAAGAGCATTCCCAGGAAAGGAATTCAGAGCACCAAAAAAATCACTTCTGTCTGAGTAAGAGAGAAAGTTTTTTAATCATTTATCTATATCTTGGAGCAGAAAATGAAAACGTTAGGTATTTCACTTGAAACAAGCTAGGGCTTCCACAGGTAAGAACCTGGTTCTGTGGTTCCACATCTTTGGGTTGCAAATTTGCTTTGTTACCTGCCAGGTTATCGCGCAGCAAAAACTCGTGGAATTGCAGCGAAAGTGCTCCTGGTATGGCTAATAAACTACTGTTCACTTTTATTTGCAAGATCACGCTGCTGCAACATGCACTCTTTGAGTCATATAAAACCTGAAT
This sequence comes from Piaya cayana, assembly GCA_013389865.1. NCBI lineage: Eukaryota > Metazoa > Chordata > Aves > Cuculiformes > Coccyzidae > Piaya > Piaya cayana. The sequence continues at coordinate 49,994 of WAAB01023274.1, read as the reverse complement.
TTCAGAAGGTGTCTCACAGCAAAGAATATCTAAAGAGAAAAATTATGATGGTAGTGGTTGTTATTCTGTTAATTTTTATGTTCAAAACTTAGTCAATGCAGTGCAGACCCCTGAAATAACCCCCAAACCACTGCCAAAGCTACCCCACACCCCACACTTTTGCAATCCTTTAATGCAGAAGGCAAATTATATTACAAATACACAACAATATTGAGGTTACAGGACTGAGCACTGTATGAAAGGAATGAATAGGGCAGTATTTTCAGCTTCCTGCAAGAATAATTCACTTGTGATCCTCATTCCAGGTTTTGCACCCATCTTCTGACTGGTCTTGGTCTTTGGTAACCTGAGAAGAACAGAGCGCCAGGAGCTTCTGCATGAGCAGGAACTCAGATTCTGGACACCTCAGGAAATTTCACATCCTGGGGACAGAAAGGGCATACCAACACCTCTGTTCTGTCAGCCCCAGCATCTCCTGCTCTCCAAGGACAGACACTTCTGCACTGACTAGATCTTTGCACCTCTAAGCAAAATATTTTGTGCCCGTCTTAACAGAGAAACACATTTGCATAAAAGCGTACACAAGCACCTCTAATAAAGTTGGTCCAGACAAGGACAGTGATTGATGCTGCACTTTAGTTACACTTCTCTTGGGGGAGGACTTCTTTACTAAATCGGTATTTATCACATGGGATTAATTGTGACACTTTTACTAGGTTATGGAAATGCTTGCTAACAGCCAAGGCACTGCTATTTACTTATTTACATAACTGTTAAAATTATTAAAGCAAAATACAGAGCCTCTCAGGACTAGTCCTTATACTGGGGGATGACCAAAATCCTAAAACTAGTTTGGCCATTAGTGCTAGCTTCTGCTCTACTATCCTGAATATGAAGAGACACCATGTACTGTCTGGGCTCAGACCTCTCGCATTGAAGAAGGTCCTCTAACCAGAAGCCCCACCAGGCTGCCCATCGGCTCCCATGTTCACAGTCCCTATATCAAGGACATGGCAGCTTGATCAGAACCTTTGCTTCCCTGTTCCTCATGTGGATTGCATGTACATTCTGGGTCTTTCTCACCTAGAAATAAGTTTCCTTCTCCCATACTTTGACGGCCGCTACCCATAGTGCTTTTTCCTTCCCAGCTACAGAAGTCAGTGATCCCTTGGGATCCATGATGCAGATGAGTAAAACATAAGTTTAAAAATGCAGAAGCTCATGTTAATTTAGTTGGTGAGGAAGTTCAATACCAAGAAACATAAGGTTTCAAGGCAGGTAAGTCTAAAAGATTAAATAAAAGCATCTCTTCAAATGCCATACTTAAGAGATAAGGAAGGAGAAGTCTGGCTGTTGAGAGACTATATCAATTTGGTTGTCAACACAGTCTCTCAGAGCTAATAGCACAACTGACTGGCAGCATTCCCACATTGGTAAGCCTCCCATTTATTATCATTATAGTGCCTGCAAGAAAGAAGAGTTTGCATAAAATTGAAAATGCAAATTACCAACTACTCAGCTTCCCTACTCGCCACTTCTTTGAATTAACAAGGTCAGCATTGTAAACCTAAAAATTTCTTTACGGTTCTAAAGAAAAATAAAAAACACATCAAAGGAAAACAAAACTACTTAAACCAGAAACTACCGAAAAAGGCCCTTGAAAATAGTGGTCTCCCAAAACATCAGTAAGAGGATAATGTGCTCTCCAAAGATTATACTACAAACTTAGATCAAATGAGTGATTTGTTCAGAATTTTTCCTTTTGATTACACTTGGTTATACTGGTAATTTTTTTGTTGCCTAATATATGAGCACCAAGAATTTCATCGTACCATAAACCAAGAATTTCATTGAATATTCAAATCTGTCCAGAATGAAGAGCACTGTTACATTCCACTTCTAGGTCAGCTTTTTACAAAATATCTAAAAATTATTTATTTACAACTAGACTTTGTATGTAACTACAAAGAAGGAATAAACATGGACATAGAGAAGTACAATACTTCTATAAAATTCTTTCTTCCTAAGATTCAAAGTTGGCCAAAGTTTGCTTTGCCTAAAGGTTAGAAGTCTAATCTAAAGTAAACATCTAAATGTCTCCAATTGGTTACCAGGGATATGGACTGACAGAGTGCTCATCTCAACCAAGATTCTCATCACAGAGGAGCTGAAGGTAGCATGAGCCTGTGTGTTTAGATTAGGCTGGGCACATGGCCTTAAACTGTCAGTGATTAAATAAATCCTACTCTGACCTTGGGTTTTCTGATTTCAGACTTGGCATCCTAGTCAAGGTTGTGAAATTGCGTTCAGTTAACTCTTGGCAAGCAAGGGAACACTTGGGGATGATCTTCAGAAGGCATTACCTGCTGGTTATCAATCTCCACTTTGTTCCCAGATACCTCTGCAGGGATTTCAGAGGGATAGGCAGAGAAGGGACAGAAGACAATACATGGAAGGAAAAATGAACATGAATCACAACTTCTGCATTTTTCTCTTCTGGTATGAAGCATGTAACAGTAATAGCATTAGCTCCATTTTCAACATAAAATATCACTGTCTGAGAAGTCTAATGTAATTGTAGCAGCAACCAGGGTGTAAGAAAAGCATTTCCCACTGTTAAAAAGAAGGAAGGTAACTAGTGTGACAAAACTACCCTGTGATGCAAGCCTGCAGACCTGTCAGTGTTGGTACAGTGCCCTGGGGCATCTGGCTGCCCCAAAACATCCTGCATGGGCTAATTGAAGTGTTTTGATCCTCTCTTACACTTCCACAGCTGTAAAATGAAAATAGTAGCATAAAGGACACAGTTCAATGTAATCGCTTCAGTTTTAGAGATGAAATATGCAAAGCATCTGATAACCCATGTGAATGAGGGCTCAAACTCGATTTTGGGATTAATAAAGGCACGTAGCACAGCACGTAAAATGGTTACTTGCTGTAACACAGGAGCTAGATTAAGGGGCCCAGCATGGCTTTCCATTCCTACACTGCCTATCATATATGTTGTGCCTATCATTCCTTAGAAAGATTTCATCTATCAAAACAAAAAGTAGTAGGAATATGCAGTGTGGAGACAAAGGCAATGTGGGTGACTAAACATGCATATCTTCCATGTGAATAGTACCACAGCTGCTTAAGTTAGTAAGTGGTAGTTTAACCAGAAGTTCAGCTGTAGATACTAAAAACTTACATTCAATCAAAAACAAATGGGAAAAAAATCTGTGCAGAATTGTCTAATATAAAGCCATTACCTATGGCCCAGGAAGTCCACAGGTGACAAGTCTCTGATAGCAATTAAGTACACAGGAAAAAATGCCATATTTGCCCTTTGGTATCAGCAATTGCTGCTTTCATTGGAACAGGATTTGATGCTGAAACATTTTGAGTAAAAAGACCAGAATAAAAGTTTGTGATGGTCAAAGAAGGCAGTTTTGCATTTACATCCCGTCTTCTTCGTAAAGCTAGTATTTATACTGTTGCTAATAACATATAAATCTTACTTCTGAACTCCAGAAGTTCATTTGGCATCTGAAAATCAACAAATTGACTGGATATGTACATATAAACTATCAAATTTGTTGTGATAGTTACAATTGTACATCTTTTGTAGACAGACTTTGTCTTTAGACTCAAGCAAAAGAAATTAATTATTAGAAATTCTAGTCTTTACTTTCTATGACCATTCAGCTTGGGAAAGCTTAACCTGGGAAAGACTATATGCTTCAGAGAATATTATTCTTTCTGAAAAATCCCATTTTTTATTCACGATACTTTCCATCTATGGTAAAATGCATCCATTTGATGCAGAAAGTGTTCAATAGCAGTTTTATATTCCTAAAATACCTAAACGAATGGATAGAAATAGCAATCACGGTAACTTTTTTCTTATTCAAAGTTAGCTCTCCCATCTTACTTGTAGAGGTTCATTTGAAAATAAAAACAGCACAGCTGTCTAAGATTATCTACCTGATTCATAGATGCTGGACTGTGTTTTTTGTATGAAAGTTTCAAATGAGGGAATGCTCTTACAAAAAAATAGAAACCTTGAAAATGCCTAGCACTTAAGTCCTCTGTTGGTTTAAAAATACTGAAAAAACAAGTACACAGACCCCATAAAGTTATTACAATAACAAAAGAGCAATTTAACTTTCTTCCACAGAATAACGCAGATAAGCTCTGGTTTACTTCATTTAGCGTTTCCTGATATATGTATTGTTAGACTTAACACACATAACAGGGTTAGCACTTAAAGACACAGATGAATGTTTCTTTCTGAAGCATTAGCAAGATTTCTTCCCACATCTAAACTTCCCCAAACAAGGAATTTTGCAGAAGCTTCCCATTTTTGATAAAATTATTCTGCTTCACTTTAGAATTAAGCTATGCAATCAAGCAAGCGCTACCTGAGCCAGAGTGACTTCTTTTTCTACATACGTAGAATCCACTTAACCCTGAAGAAACATGTGTCTTCTCAGTCCTCAGGGAAAGAGTGCCACACAAGTGCATTTTATGCTTCACTTGTGACGAGCATAAAATGTGCAAAATAGTAAATGCGGTGATCATTTTACCAGGACTTCATGGGTGGCCCTGCCAGTACTAGTCACATCCCAAGCTCCAGCTGGGAGAATTGACCAAAGTAGAGTGTGGAACTGCACTAGTCATTAGCTCAAGTTAGTGCAAGTAACATGGAAAGATCTCCCCACACCACACTAACAACATGCAGCAAAGAATACACAAAAAGAGGGTATAGAAGATCTTGTCTCTCCAGTTGTTATCACTTCGGGGTGCAGATTCAAAAATACAATGTAATGGAAATAATTTAAGTCTGGGAATAACTTTTTAAGTAAAAGCTGAAATCACAGAAAAACCTCATAAACTTATACTGAAAAGAGGGTAGAGTATTTGAGCAACAATATTCTCATTATATCTTTATAAGTCTGATAAATGATATTTGTTTACTTAATGTCAAAAACAGATAATGGAGTATATATGTAACAATCTAATACTGCAACTTTCCATTTGGGTCAAGATCCAGTTTTTTAATTCCTTGAAATTTTAACAGTAAAGCAATTATGGAAAATAACAATTATAGAAAGAACACAGAGTGTGTGGAATTCCTTTCAATTAAAAAAAAAAATTTCTGATTAGTTCACCTCTTCGTGGTGTTTTGCAGGAGCACTAGCTACAAAATCTAAAGCATTGCCATAAATCATCATGTATTTTATTATACTAAACATCTGCTGTTCCTGGATAAAGATACATAGTCAAGGGAGCACTTCAAAAGGAATAAGGAATGCCAGGTACACTAGTTACTGAAAAATAATGTTCAAATCAGGATTTCTTTTGCTTTTGCCATTAGGATTGAACAGTTTATGAATTTCACAGACATTAATGGTTACACAGATTTATTGTATTTCCAAATTAAGACCAGACTTTCAAAACCTTTCACTGATTCAATGTGAAAAGATTGTTCCAAGTTAGGTTAAGCATATTAGAAGAACAATGCAATATTAAGCTCAGAAAAAAAAGTCTCAGCTGAAGACAATTTCCAGCAGCAAGTATTAATAATATTTCTTTTAGGATTCAGATTATTTAAGTAAATACTGAACTTCCAAAAAACACCTAGATGCAAAGAGGTGCAAGAGACAGTCCAAACTAAGACTCATGTGAGGTAATACATCCACATACCACAGTATTGGTTTAAGTACACAGAGTAATTTAGGTTCAGAATTTGCATTTATGTGGCAGAGAGCCTAGGCTAATATGTCCTGCCTTTCACCACCATTTGTTAGCTCAGGCTCAGCGCCAAAAGGTTGGGGCTACACAGAACCAGACCCCGGAGCAGTCTCTACACTGTACTTACCATGCCGTATAAGTAGGTTCTTGGGAGCAAAACTCGTATAGAGCAGATGCTCCTTTTACAACTTGCATGCTTTAGGAAGTCCAATCTCTCCTGACTCTTTACATGTACACTTCTACCCCTCAAAGTTTTGGAGGTTATTTCTTTATAGCGATGGCAAGCAAACTCTTAGCTCTGGAATCTTCATATGGAAGAACATCAACAGCCATCCCCACACTTGTTTTCCTGCAGTTTGTGCCAGATGGATTTCCTCCTACCTATCCAACTTTTATTACTGGCACAACAGAAGCTCTTCCTTTGTGCTTGACATTGCTATCATAGGAAGAGTGGCCATAAGTTTTGTTGGCGATATGGTTTTGTACAGCAAGGGGCAATATAGGGCAATATAGGCAATGTATTTCAAAAGGCATGGTTTGAGAAACTTTATAAAAACTTTAGATGTATCTCCCCAAAAAGAAAAAAAAAAAAAGAAGCTGTTGTTAAAAAAGGGCAAATTGCCTTTACTATTATAAGTACTCCCTTAGTTATAACTGTTATTGTTTCAATTGGAATTATTGTTGACTGCAAATGAAACAGATAAATACTTACCCTCAACAGTCAATGACACAATGCCTTGTGTGTCTTCAACTCCGTACATAACATCACAGCGATACACCCCTGCATCACTTGCACGCAGCTTAGAGAAAGTCAGAGAAGCGTCACCTGTCTCCTCTGAATGGGTCGGAACAGACACTCTGTCTTTGTAGCTTTGACCTATTTTGATGTTGCCATTTTGGGCCACCAGGACTGTGGTTTCTTTTGCATCTTTTCCACTTTTATCCAGTTCCACCTTTGACCATTTGATTCGAAGATACTCAGCTGCATAGCTGGAGGCTATAGTGGGTGTTGTTGAAAAGAAGCAAGGCAGGACTGATGTTCCAGAAAGAGATCCCTTTACCAGGGTTTTCTTTTCTGCTTTAACTAGAAAACAGGGAGATGGAGAGAGAGAAAAGAGAAATTACATTAGTAGAACAGTGAAATCAGAAACAGATAGACTTCATTGTTATTTAACAATACGCAGATGTGCAAGACCTGAAATCCATGAACTTCAGCTGCTTTGTAACTCAGCAAAAAAAGACTTTGTACCAATATCCTAGGCTACTGTTTGGTCAAATTCACTTCACTGCTCTCTGACTTATTTTCTCCATTTATTACAGTCAGCAACTTATCGACCTTCAGAAAATCTTCTGAAATTTTAGATGGCATATGAACTGTAAGAGCTATAGCTTTTTACTTCATAGGAGGAAGACCACTGAGTGAAAGACAGGGAGTTATCTTATGTCTATGGCTGGTCAAAAGCATGCATATAGAGGCCCTACTAATGCATACACTTTGTCTTACCTCTCAGTATATTGTTCATTTTCTCCTGTTCTAAGAGTAAAACATAATCCATGACTTTGCATGCATGACATCACTTCATAATTCTTCCAAGAGTTAACTCTTTTTATTGCATTCATGATGAAACAAAAGCTTTTTCAAGGAGATTCTCTCAAGTAGTCATTAATTTAAAATTATTTCCTTGTAGCCCCAAGGTCTTTAACACATTGCGGAAACAAACCACTTCAGGATGTTAAATCAAAGAAGGAAAGTAAAGTGCACAGAAAGTCCCCACTTGGCTCAGAACTGACATGATAGGGCCTTTATCATTTTTTTGACATCTCTAGCTGCAAACACTTCACAGTGAAATGCTTCCATCTGACAATATCCTGAGGGGAAAGTTGACTACTGTTCATTTAACTTGCGTACAGCAACTGTCTGAAGTGAGGATTTCTGCTGAATTTATGTTCTATGTGATGTTATTTAAACATACATAATGGCTTAATGAAAATTAAAAACTGATACATAACAGTATCTATCTTACATCTTTCACTATCTTTCCCTCTAACATTTTTTTGAAAGGTGGAACACGTTGATCATTAATTTGAAGTCAGCAAAGATTTATAAAATTTAGAAACACAATAACTTCAAATACCAGCCACCAATAGAGTGATAAGTGAAGTGGGAGAAACCAGCTCTGAAAATTATCTGGCTATTTATCTGTCATCAAAAAACCCCACCTTTCCATAAAGAGTAGAAGATTGGCAGAGGACAAAGAAAATTTCCTCATTAGGTTGATTATTTCTAATAGAAACAGATTACTTCAAACAGGAGAAAGTATTAATAGTATTATCTAAGAAGGTTTGATACAATCATCATTAGTTCGATGGTGAAGCATTTTAATAATAAAGTACTAACTAGAAAAAAACACAGACAAAAAAAGGATGGACTGACCAAGGAAGACACAGAAGTTTGAATGGGACTTGCTAGGTCCTTTCCCTCATGCCTTCCTAGCTATAAATTACATGGAACACAAAGCAGATAATACACTCAAGATGACTGTACCAAAATCAGTTACACCAGAGAGAGTACAACAATCCAGTAGTGCCATGCCAAAAGAGCTGCATTGCCCCTAAAGCTCAGGCGAAAATTTCAGATAGAATACCACTGTTTGTGTACTTTAATCACCAAGATGCTCATTCTGTGATTCAGGCATGTGGTAAAGTTTTTGTTCTTCCCTTTATTCATTAACAGAGCTCAGTGACGGTACAACTCACATCTAACAGTCAAACACACTAATAACTTCCTACACTTTGGGCCCAGAACTAGCAATAAACTATTTGTAAAACAGGGAGGAAAAAATATTAGGTCCACTATAAAACCCTGAAGACTGGAGAATTCATAAGACTTAAAGACACGCATGTAGGAGTTACTGAAGTCAAAAAAACCACCTCAAAATCTTTGACTATACACATATATCTTTACAGGGGAAAAAAAATCCATTGAGGGTTTGTGGTTTTTATTTTTCTATAAGGAAGTAAAAACTTTACTCACTTAGAGTTGATTGATTGCTAAAAACTACAAAGGATTTATTTTATCCTGAAGATATACAGTATGGAAATACTGTCTTTTATATCACCTTTAATTTCTTGAAATTCCACTGAGTTACAGTGACACAGAGATAAAGAAACAGAATAGATACTCAGTCCTATCAGTTGTGATGGAATTATTGCCAAACTGCACAGGTGGGAGATTGAAATCAGTCTGAAAATATTTAGTATTTATTATTGTCTCTTGTTATCTACATATATTACAGGAACTTCTTAAATGAAAAATGACCTAGTTATGATTATCATGACTGACAGAATTTTAATAAATTTTAAGAACATTGTTTCTGGTTATGAGTGATCTCGAATATCAGAACTGAACCCTGAGGAAATTTCCTGTCTTTAAAATTTGCATCTTTACATCAGTAGATGTAAATCCTGGCAAACCACACATATCATCATGATATGCAGACTAGGTCTCTCATAAATTGGGCTACATCCCAAAAAAGGACACCATGTAGCTACAAACATGCCTGTCTAACTGCAGAAAGCATTATAAAATTTTATATAAAAGTGCTATTTGTTTTGATGAGAAGAAAGGAGAAGATGAGGGAAAGAGAGGAGAAGGGAAGACTAACACTGAGCCTAAGAGAAGTCTTTTCATTAACTACAAATCTTTTAATGAATATAGTGGTAAATTAAAATGGTGATTTGTGATCTAAGCAAGCAGAATAAGGGAAGAAGGCATAGAGTGATGAAGAACCAACTACTTTAAGATTCTGCAAGAAGCTCACAGGAAGCCAGGAAAATGTAACCCCCAGCTGCATAACTCAATAAAACATATACAGGCATCACAGGCATGTACACATTTATTTTATGTCATATATAGAACATAAACATGATCAGATAAACTGGTATTTAAACTGGTATATTATTATAAATCTCTGAGAGGACATAATACACACTGCAATCAAAGGGATTGCTACTGTAGTCTGGGTTATAGGGCCTTCATCAAAGCATACTCAATCATGACATGACAAATATTCACTTAAAATGGATAAGAGAAACTCCAACATTGATCGTAATCACAAGGTCAAGCCTATAAACTGCAATATCCTAACACCAGCTAACACAAAGTGAGTAAATGCCACCACACTGGCACTAGGTGTAAAACTTGCTTGTGAACTTCTGTGGCTAGTCCTTCACAGAGCAAACAACAAAGATCTCAGAGAGAGGCACTTCCATGACCCAAGGAGCTTACACCATATTTCCTGCTGCCCTCCTGACACACATACTGAGAATTTCAGGTCTTAAAGAAGATGTATAAGACGATTCCCAATTTTCTCTCAGAAGAAATATACTTATGTTACTATATAAAATCTAATGAGCATGACATGCAAACACACTAGGTAAGTTCAAACTTAAGATGTCTAACAATTCAAAAATGCAGAAATATATTTTAGTTTTAGAGTAATTTTTTAAACAAAAGAAGCAGCTGTACTTGTAAAGATTGCCTGTAATCTTTTAATGCTCAATCTCAAGAATGTTATTACACAAAATGAACGCAGCACTCCAGGTCTTTGCTCTCACGAGACCTCACCTGGAGTGCTATGTTCAGTTTGGAGTCCTCAGAACAGGAAGGACATGGATCTATTAGAGCAAGTCCAGAGGAGGCTATAAAGATGATCAGAAGTCTGGAGAACCCCCCGTATAAGAACAGGCTGGGAGAGCTGGGCTTGTTCGGCCTGGAGAAAAAAAATAAGGCTCTAAGGGAGACCTTATAGAAGCCTTTCAAGGAGGGTTACAGGAAATCTGGGCAGGGGATCTTCATCGTGACGGCAGGGATAGGATGAGGGGTAATGGTTTTAAGCTGAATGAGAAGAGATTTAGTTTATATTAGGAAGAAATTTTTTACTGTGTGGGTGGTGAAGCAGTAGAACAGCATGCTCAGGGAAGTCATGGATGCCCCATCCTTGAAGGTGTTCAAGTTGGATGATGCTTTGAGCAACCTGATCCAGTGGAAGGTCTCCCTGCCCATGGCAGGGCTGGGTGTAACTAAATAACCTTTAAGACCCCTTCCAAACAAAACCATTCTGTGATTCTATGAAACTGACAGACATTCGACAAAACAGAAAGATACGAGTTGATCGCACAGACTCTGTTAGATCAGTTTATGAAAAACAAGAGGTTTTCAATCTTTGCCTCTTCACCATAGCCATGTTTGAACATGCTTAAGTTTCTTCTGTGGCAAAAGTACAACCTCCAACTTCAGAAATTGAACCCTCAAAGTTCACAATGTATTTTAGGAACATAAAGATCTTTCTGAATTCCTTCTGAAAGATCTAGGCAAATAAGTACCAGTCAGAACATGGTCTATATTTTTGAGAAGCCCTTACAAGGACATTCATCCAGATCTTGCTTAAATACTAACAATTCTACTCTGGACAACAAGAACCACTTAAGAAGTGATAGAGTGGAGGGGCAGGGGGACAACTAAAGGTGCCATCCCATCTTCTAGCATTCTAATGATACCATATACTCTTCTCCACTTCCACTTCAGTCCCTGAATTCTGTCAGTACTACCGTTTGCCAAAGACAGTGAGTCAGATTAAAGACCTGATCTTGTAGAAAAAAAACTACAAGTGGCTTTCTGTGATGGGGTGAACAAATCAGTAGACATGGGAAAAGCAATGGGTGTAATCTATCTAGACTTCCGTAAAGCCTTTGACGAGGTCCCCCATAACATCCTTCCTTCTAAATTGGAGAGATATGGATTTGATAGGTGGATTGTTCATGGATAAGAAATTGGTTAGATCGTTGCATCCGGAGAGTGGTGACCGATGGTTCAAGAGTTTCCAGATGGAGATTCATGACAAGCAGTGTCCCACAGGCATCTGTACTGATATCAGTGTTGTTTAATATTTTCATCAATGATAGAGACAGAGAGATCAAGTGAACCCTTAGCAAGTCTGCAATGACACCAATCTGAGTGGTGCAGTTGTCACACCAGGAGGATGGGGTGTCATCTAGAGGGACCTGGTCAAGCTGGAGATTTAGGCCTGTGTAAACATCATAAGGTTCAACAAGGCCAAGTGCAAGGTCCTACATCTTGGAGGTGCTGGTCAATGAGAAGCTTGACATGAGCTGGCAATGTGCACTTACAGCCAGATGGCCAACCCTATCCCAGGCTGCACAGAAAGAAGCATAGCCAGAAGGTTGAGGGAGGTGATTCTCTGCCTCTACTCCACTCTTGTGAGACCCAATCTGGAGTATTGTGTCCATTTCTGGAATTCCCAACATAAGAATATGGAACGGGTCCACATGAGGTCCATGAAGATGATCAGAGGACTGGAGCATCTCTGCTATGAGGACAGTGCAGGAGAGTTGGGGTTGTTCAGCCTGGAGAAAAGAAGGTTCCAGGATGACCTTATAGAGGCCCTTCAGTACCTGAAAGTCATTTACAAGAAAGGCTTCCCAGGGAAGATGTGGCTGCTCCATCCCTGGAGGTGTTCAAGGCCAGGTTGGATGGGGCCTTGAGCAGCCTGGTCTAGTAGGAGTAGTCCCTGCCCATGGCAGAAGCGATAGAACTAAATGATCTTTAAGGTCCATTCCAACCCAAACCACTCTATGATTCTATTATTCCATTTACCCACATAAATAGTAATTTCAGTGCAAAGGAAAGCACAAAAAAAAGTAGCTCCTGGGGATAAAAAGGGGCAGGACTGCCCCACCTAGTGCTACAATGTATGTGTGATTAGACTGACCATGGAACTATGCCGTAAGTAAACATGAGAAGGTTTTTATAGGTCATCACAGAAACATTAAATTTACATTTCTTGCCATATTCCTTTGCCTTACTTACCCTGTGTTCTCCATAGAAAGGTTGATTTTCAGGTAAAAATCTTACCTTTAGACCTCTTGTGTGAGTGATGTACTATCATTTAATCCATTTTGATGCTGACTAATTATTGCAAGCAGCTCTTCCTTTTCATGTATCTTAAAACAGCCATTTCTGTCTTAAAGAAAGCTGTAACTTAAAAATCACAAAGTGGTTTGGTTTGGAAAGGACCTTCAATGATCATCTAGTCCAACTCCCCTGCCATGAGCAAAGATATTAAGGATATCTTCACCATATCAAGTTGCTGAAAACTCCATCCAACCTGACTTTGAAAACTTCCAGGGAGGGAGCATCCACAACCTCTTCATATGTTCCAGTATATCACCACCCTTACTGTAAAAAAATTTCTTCCCTATGTCCAATCTAAAACCAGGCTTCTTCAGTTTAAATCTGTTACCTTTTGTCCTGCTCTGGTAAAAAGTCTCTCTGCCTTTCTTACAAGCCCCCTTTAAGGAGTTTATCAAGTAAAAACTTCTAAGCTCATTGTGTAGCCTTGTATTATGAGTCTATGACCTCTTCTGACAATTGCTTACTTTGCCTCTCCAAATGTTTTATATGAACAAATTATTATATGTTAGCTGTGAATCCAAGCTCCATATATCAGTCTAGACTTATAGATATTTTACTAAATAAAAAACTGGAGGATTAAAAAAAAGCTTGACATTTAATAACCAAATAAGTCTTGTCTCTCTACAAATAAGACAATGTAAATTCTGTCTTAATGGTTTGGCCCCTGCCCAAAGATTTTGAGTCTTTTATTCCTGAAGACAAGTATAAATATCCTGTTGAACAAAGAATGGGAAAATAATATCAGATTTAAGGAGAAAGTGATGTCTGGAAATAGTAAATGTTGGTGGTCCCAGCCCATTTGAGGTAAACTCCCTACATTTTTTTCCAATGACTCCATTAAATGCAATGGTCTTCTCTCTTATCTTACATTACTGCCTAAAGACTGCAGCAACAGTGTTCAAGCTGGAAAAAAAAATTAATACACATGATTTTCCCAAAGGCTAAAATCAGTTTGAGGAGTACCTGGACAGAAAAGAGAAAAAGAGAAAAATGATCAAGAAAAATCTTGCTTTAAGGCTTGGAAAAGATATTATCCCAATTTAGTGAGTCTGCAACAGCTGTAGGGGCCTTATACTTACTAAAAGCTTGACTCAAACTTTCAAATAACCATGGCAACCACATATGGATACATACTTTAGTGGCAGCACACAATCACCAAGAGAAGTAGTAGCTCATTCTTTCCACCCAAACCAAGGATCTGCAGCCGCCCTAACACACGCTTGCTCCAGATGCCAGCAACCAAGGGACCTGCCATCAGGTTAGTTCACAGCTGTTTCCCCTTAACAGGGGGCTGGCAGCCAGACTGTGCACTCCAGAGGCATGTCCGCAACTGCTCCATGACAGATCACAGAGTAAAGCAGAAACTGGGGCTACTGTAATCCCTTACCACACTTGCACATGGCACCTTTCACTCTGAACAGAGAGAGTGCAAACTGTGACCTATTGAACCAAAGGCTGTTGTGGCACAACATACATGAGCATCCCGGGCCGCATCAAAAGAAGTGTGGCCAGCAGGTTGAGGGAAGCAATTCTCCCCCTCTGCTCCTCTCTTGTGAGGTCACACCTGGAGTATTGCATCCAGTTCTGGAATTCCCAACATAAGAATATGGAACTGTTGGAATGGGTCCAAATGAAGGCCATGAAGATGATCAGAGGACTGGAGCACCTCTGCTATGAGGACAGCCTGAGACAGCTAGGGTCGTTCAGCCTGGAGAAAAGAAGGCACCAGGGTGACCTTATAGCAGGCTTCCAGTACCTGAAAGGCACATACAGGAAAGCTGGAGAAGGACTTTTAACAAGGGCATGTAGTGCTAGGATGAGGGGGAATGGCTATAAATTAGGGAGGGGAAGATTTTGACCAGGCATTAGGAAGAAATTCTTCATGAAGAATGTGGTGAGACAATGGAAAAGATTGTCCAGGGAAGTTGTTCCCTAGAAGTGTTCAAGGCTGGATTGGATGGGGCCCTGAGCAGCCTGGTCTAGTGGGAGGTGTCCCTGCCCATGGCAAGATCCACAAGGTCCCTTCCAACTCAAACCATTCTATGCATTGGGATCTGACAGGGAGGTATGCCTATCCAGTATTCCTGTAGCCCTTGAACTCCTCCATTTCATTCGCCACTTCTGCAGCCTGGCTAGGTCTGCCCCAGCTCCCTGCTCCTGCTCTTTTTCCACCAGCACTGCTCTCTGTTCCCTCTGTGGCACCAGGCTGAAGCTCCCATGGAAGGTGTGTGCCCTCTACTAAAACTAGCCTCCTGCCAACCCTAAGCTAACCTACTGCTAAAGATCCTACCAACCTGTCCACTAAAATAAATTTTAATAAATTATTTCTGTGTATAACAGACTTACCTTTAGGTAGCATATATGTTATAACTAGTGTAGAGTACATCCATAAGATGCTTTTTATACTTAACAACATCTTGACCTACAAATAAAGAACAAAGGAGTAAGTGGTTAGTATTGCATTGTGTCCTTATTAAGTGTTGTAAGTCATTAGATCAATATTTGTCACTGATATTAGAAGCAAGCATCCACTGTAAAAAGTTAAACAATTCATGACATACTGTTCTTTGACCATTTTATGCACTGTTTTAAATGTATTCCCATACAGTAGTAGCAGTATATGAGAATAGCCTGATGGTTTTTTCCTACTGCGGTCTTGTCAGTTCAGATCAAGCCTCTGGTTATTTTTACGTCCATAACAAAAACTATCCTGTTAGCAACAGCTAACAACCTGGTTCAAATCAGAAAGAGCTCCCATGACAAACTTCTTATGAATTTTGATCATGACTCAACATCCACACTATGATCCTTCCCATCTGCAAGAAGGTTGCCAGATGACTTCCTGCTTTCAAGATTTCTCCATATAATATTTTATGGTGAAAATTTGTTATAATGACAACATGTCCCTATCGAATATAGATTCACAGTGAGTCAGGTTATTGAGTCAAGAATGATACTCAGACACGCCAGTTCCCTCTGGGTTTGCTTCTCACTTTCTTTCCAGGCTCCACCTTCTAAGAGCTGCAAAGTTCTTGTACATTGTATGTACCAAACAATACACTGCACATTCCATAATGGTATATCTTGGTTCTTAATCCAGTTCTTAGTCATACACATTGAACCTGAAAATATCCCTCAAAAATTCAAGAGTACACTAATAAAAGCATTATTAGTTCCATAAATATCAAATACTATAATGGTTTTATGTTATAAGTAGTGCAACTTCCATATTGTTACACGTAGGTAATGTCTAGCCAACATAAGAAATAACTTTCACCAACAGTTTGTCAAACCCTGCTGTTGAAAAATTTTTATCACAAAATCCTGAGTTTCCTGATATTACTGTCAAAACACGCTACTTAGATTTATTACTTGGACAAGTAACCTGAAATGATAGTTTTTTCCTGTCCAAGAGATTACAGTTGAACTGCTTTAAGGAACAGTGCAACAGAGATTTAATCTATATACATCTGGGTTATAAACATGGAACCTGTACTGCCCATATGTATTTTAGAATTTTTATGTCAGCATTTTAGCTATTTAGTACTTGCGTATAACATTTAAATGTTAAAACATTAACCAATACATTCAAAAACCTCCACAAGCTACCTTGACCATGATCGCAAGATACACAGAGAAATATCTTCAGAAAACTACTGGTGACGTGTTTGGTCTCAGGAAGGTTTTCTCCACAGCTTACAGCTGCAGCCCAAGCTTCATGAGTCTGTGTGAATTGGCATCTATCCTGTTGCAGCTGAACAGTACAGAAAAGATGCAAAACATTTCAAACCAAGCCTTTCCAATGAGGCAATCTCTAACATAACAGCATCATTCTAAAAATTCCCACCCAAAGGGTTGAGAACCCATGAATTTTTCATTCTCTATACATGGATGGCCAGAGCCGGCTGGTTGCACTGGGAAACATATGCTGCAATCTATTCCCAGGGTGTGGAGGAAAGGCTACAGCTGCTTTCCATAGAGAAGACTGCACTCTGCCAAAGACGCCTCATTTCTGCTTCAGCCATTCAATAGAGCTGAGTGTATAATGTGATATCACTTATTTTGCAATATTCATGGAATTTGCACATTTTATGACTGAGTCCCAAAGAAGAATCAAGACTTCTTTGACTTCATTCAGTCTGAAGACTCTAACACATACCCACACACGCCATCTAGCCAGAGTTTTATCTCTCTCTACGCTTACAAAAACTAAGATGTACACGGAGAAAACAAAAATGGCTATTTAATAGCTAACTTCAAAAAGCTATACTGTACCCTGCTATACGATCTATCCATGCCCTAGTAATTCCCTGTAGAATGTTGTTGTGAGCAAGGAGGTTGCACAAGACACAAGCTGCACACACTGGAGTCCTTTTAAAGCAACAGACCAGCTCTGAAATAGCCAGTTATGTGTTTGCTTAGATAAAGACTGAAGTGATCCTCATTATTACACAAAATATTTAAAAAATGAGAGGTTATGCTGAACCTACAGATGTTCACAGACAAGAATACCCTTCAAAAAACCCTTGTGTCCTGAAATTGCTGGAAGCCTCAAGCACCAAAAGCACTACAGACTAGTTCCTTCAGTAACAAAAGCATTCTGACGTAAGCACGAAAATAGACCAACAGACTTCTCCACCTCCAAAGGCAGTGAATACTGGACCCACCTGTAAGACAATACAAAAGCTTTGGCTCCTATGAAAGTAGAGTGGCTCCAGATCTTCTTTTGAGATGTTCTGTCCACATATGTTTCCCATGCATCACACACTGGCTGTATCAACAGCCAAACAAAAGTTTAGAACAAACTGTTTACAAATTTAGCTTTCCATGTTTACCCATATGCTTTATTTCCCTTCTACTCTAGAAGACAACCTTGGTTTTTGTGCCCAGAAACAAGGCAGTCAAAAACAATTTGGCAAAAAAAAAAACCAATAAAGCATTTTCTTTTTCCTGGAAAATGGGTGTGCTGCACCTAAACCAAGCTGGTTGCATGTTGCAACCACAACCCATTCTACTGCACTGGCCCTAACCAGGAGTACCAACATACTCACTACATGTCAATGCAAGGCTCATTGCCCTCAGAAGCTCCCTGAAATACTGGCATGACAAGAGGTGGTGTAGCCACTTCCACTTCTGCTAAGGTGACAAATCCTACTGCTACATTCAGAGTAAGATCAGAGATCTGAACGCGAGCTTCTGCCCTACATTGCAAGTCCAGAAGACATGGAAGGACCTCATCTCCCCATTCCTCTGCACATTGTGCACAAGCACTAATCATCCAAAATCATATTGGCAACTGCATTACAAATGCAGATTGAGGAATCTTATTAGAAAAATCCTCACATCTTCAGCTTCCAGTCACTAAACACAATACATACACCCACAATGAAATATGAAAACAGAAAGACAAGTGTGGAAGGATAATTTTCAAGATAACCTGTGACTGCTGAACTCAATCATCAGTACAGAAGAGAACATTCACAGTTGTGAAGGCTACTAGACTTCTTGGTAGTACAGAAACTACATATGCTACACAAGAGCTTTGATAGCAACAAAATTACTGCGCTGCTTAAGCACCGAGCTTAATACGAGGCACTTGTCACTAATCCCTACCCAACTCTTGGAAGATCATCTCTCAACCTTTTCTTTTTCTGAATTTCCTCTACCCTGAGATGCAACAAAAAAAATTTTGAGGAAGGGTCCAATTTTCAGCCCTTAGGCTCATGAGCATGATTCCTATACAACCCTCTGTGCATGACAGTGTTCACACTTGGGTCCTTGGTAGGCTCCCATAAACACTCCTGGGCTACTGAGTGCTACTCCACTGTAGCTGCCAAAGTTAAATGAGCAATTACTGCTAACACCCTCTCCAAACAACAGTGTGCAGATTATAAACAACACTAGCTCAGTCAGCAGCCTGCAGTGGCCTAGCTTAGGAGAAAGCAGAGCTGTGCAGACCACTACCAGCAATCCTCATCAAGAGTAACGAGCAAGGCAGAGGTTGTGGCTTACACCTAGCAACCCAATTCCTGTTCAGTGCTGCCAGTATTTCCAGGCCACCACTATCAGATGTGACTGCTCCTGCCTCCCCCCCCTTTGTTGGCAGCATCTGCAGCTGACTGTGCTCTCTTGTAGCCTCCTGGGCAAAATCCCTCCTCTAAAACTGGTTTATATTTCCTATCCCTGCACTCTATAGTTTACAAAGGTCTGCTGTCTGGCTGCTGTTCTGCCCCTAAGTCTACTGTAATTAGTCAAACACTTTTCAACCTACCTTTTTCCATGAGCTTCCCCCCACATCCCCAACCCCCTTGGTGTCACTAGACCTAGAATAAGGGAAAGCTATAATATTATGGACTCAGTAAAAAAAATAAGGCTTGGGTAAGTGTTTAATTTCCACCTTCTGTTAAAAATGTGACCAAACTGGGGTTGCCTGCAGGCTAGTTTCCAACTGGATGGGTCCATTTTGTTAGGAGCTATTAGAGGTAGATCAATCTACAGTAGTAATTTGCACGGCATTTCTAAACTAGGTGCGACCCTGAGCACAGCATATTTTAACTAAAAGATGCCAAGTCCTTGACAAACTGCACATCTTTAAAAACTAGGAGGGGGGAGCAGGGTTCCTATTTTTGCAAGCACTGCTATCTTTTCTTACACCAGCAAAAACACATAAGAGCAATAATTTCTGATCACATTCCAGCTTGTGTTTAGTTCACAGTGTAAGCTTGATCTCACACCAATGCTATTTTAATTTAACCAGATGGGAGAACATCATGTCTGTCTTCCTATTTTACACTCCAGGTTAAGAAAAACAGTGAATTGTTCTAGCGTGGAACAGACTAAAATCTACCATCTAAAACATATTCCAAATTTCTCTGAAGCTGAGATAATAAGAAATTAGCTCCTTCCATAGATGTGGCACTGTGTTTAAAGGCTGTAGCTTCTGAGGTCACACTGAGATTGGTTCAGCATGTGCTTTACAGCTGTATTCTGAAAGCTGGACACATTCCATAAACACATAAAAAGCAGTCTCTGCCCATTGACCATCCCTGCCTGGATAGTGAAAGTCAGGTTCACATAAAAAAATTAAAGGGGAAGAAAAAAAGGAAGGATGGAACCCTAAAAGAACCTGGTACTAAAGAAATGAATTGAGGTTGTTCCTGCTAATGAGTAAAACAGTAAACTAAACAGCTTTCCAGTGAAACCCTCAATATATAAATTACTGATCCCAGACGTAGCACACCTCTTGCTACCCTCCGAGCTCTGCCTGAAACCTTCACAGCTGCTATCCATTTCCAAATGCACGCAGTCTGCACTTTCTTTTGCATTCCTTTGATCCTTTTATGCCATCTGACTGTTAGTTGCTGACACATATCAATCACACCATAAGTGCTGCGTGATTATTAACTCTACCAGTTTCACCACTTCTCAGTCAATGGTGCTGCTGCATGGCGAACGTGGCCTGACTGATTAATCAGCGACCTCTGCTTCTCCCGTTATCACTCACTAAGGTCCATCTAAGGCCTCTGAGAAGGTGCTAAGGGGACCTGCATCATCCCTCCCCCACCACCACCAGCCGCAGGGGAAACTCTTCCCATGTTGAACCAGCAAGCAGCACTGCCTCCAGCCCCAAGAGTAGGAGGGGTGCAGACTGGAAAAGTGACCAGAGCACAGCATGTTCTGGCACTCCTTGCTCTGGCAGCTGTGGAGAAGCTGCTGCCTGAGGACATCCCTCCCAACCCTGTGGTAATTGATGCCAGAAGTGGCTCCAGGGTCTTAGACAGAGTGGAAAATTGCCAGAGGCAGCGCATGCAGCAAGGTCCTTGAGCCAAGTGTCTGAGGAGCCACTTTGCAGCCCTGTGCTCCTTCTAGCATCGCGCCAAACACAGGCTCTGACACCTCACCTGCCTGCATGGTCTCCAGGAGAGCTGTGGACCCCAGCCACTACAGTGAAGGGAGCCCAACTGCAGGCGTGAGGAGCAGTAGTGAGAAGCAGATATAAAGACATGGGTTACACAGATGTAAAGCCTCAGACTGCAACTCCACTGCTGTGGGGCTCAGCACAAGGCTGGATGAGGGTTTCCTCCACTCATCTTATGGGCTCATCTGGTGTTGGTGCTTGCCGTTGGCACTTGGGAGGCTGCAGATTCTTCTCATCTCCCAGCCTCGGCCAGCAGCCTCACACATGGAGTCCGTAGAGTGGAGAGGGTCCAGCCAGAGGTGTGAAACCCATGTGTCCCACCCCAGTGCTGAACACCCTTGGCTCCTGCATCATAGCTTTATGAGGAACAGCTGGGAGAGCTTGGGTGGTTGAGCCTGGAGAAGAGGAGGCTGAGAGGAGACCTTATTGCTCTCTACAACTACCTGAAAGGAGGTTGTGGAGAGGAGGGTGCTGGCCTCTTCTCCCAAGTGACAGGGGACAAGACAAGAGGGAATGGCCTCAAGCTCTGCCAGGGAAGGTTTAGGCTTGACATCAGGAAAAAACTTTTCACAGAAAGGGTTATTGGGCACTGGAACAGGCTGCCCAGGGAGGTGGTTGATTTCACCTTCCCTGGAGGTGTTTAAGGCATGGGTGGACGAGGTGCTAAGGGACATGGTTTAGTGTTTGATAGGAATGGTTGGACTCGATGATCCAGTGGGTCTCTTCCAAACAGGCAATTTTTTGATCCTATAGCAAGCTTTGGGTTCGAAAGGACTGTAAAGATCACTTCGTTTCCACCCCCCATGCAAGCGCGACGAGCAGCCCGAAATGCCGCGGCGATGATTTTTAACAATTACTAGATCACGAGGACAATTTTTAACAACTATTTGGTTACGACGAGGATTCCACCGCCCCCTCCCGGCCCTGAAGGGGAAGGCGAGAGGAGCCCTCTGGCGGGGAACCGGCGGATGCTGAAACTACGATCCCGCCTGTGGCCGCCAGGGGGCGCAGCCGCGCCGCCGCCCGTCGCGTTCCTCGAGAGCGGCCGGAGCCCGGCAGGGCCCGAGCCCCCTCGCGTCCAGCCGGGGCCGCCTTCGGGCCGCTCCCGCTCCGCCGAGGCTTTACTCGGTCCCTCTGAGAAGGAAACTTCCCCCTTTCGCTCCCCCGGTTCAGGGAAAAGGGGCGGGGAGGGGGGAAAACAACACAAAGCCAAAAAATACGCAAAAAACCACCCACCCCAAACCCACCCAGGATAGGGTGCAACGAGTTTCAGCACTCACTCCTTGCAGCCTGGTCTAGTGGGAGAAACAAGGTCCCAGGGTGAAAGGGAAGGGAAGGGGAAGGGGAAGGGGGGAAGGAAAGGGAGGAAAGAAGGAAAAGAAAGGAAAGAAAAGGGGGAGGAAAGAAAGAAAAGAAAGGAAAGAAAAGGAGGAAAGAAGGAAAAAATAGAAAGGGGAATAAAATAAAAGAAGAAAAGCCACCGGTGATTAGTCCCGACATCCAGTGCTGGGAGGGAGAGGGGGCGGCCGAGGAGGACGTGACAAGGGGGACAAAGAGGCTAGCCCCGACCCACCCGTTCCCCGCCGCCCCTTTGTGTGGGATGCTGCCCGGGGTCCGCCCGGAGGGGGCTGCCCAGGGGGTCCCCGGTGCCGCCCCCCTCACCACGCTCCCACCCGCCTTTCCCGCCGTCGAAACTCCCTTAAGTCCTTCCTCGATGCTGTCACTTTTTCTTTGTAAAACAAAGGCGGAATCCCTAGAAGCGGAGAGGGAAGGCAGCGACCGTTTCCCGACAAGCCGGTCGAGGGTGTAAAAGGCGGCGTTTTGCTCCACTGACCTTGTGATCCTTCTCCTCCTCACCCACCACCCCCTTTCCAAGCAATGAAAATGTGGTTAAGAGGACACCAGCTCTCCGTCTTCTCTGGATAGACACTGCCTGAGCATCCTTGCCCTATGAGCAGCTTTCCAGGAACACCATGGGAAGGGAGAAAAAAAAAAATTAAAATTAAAAAAAAGGGTGGGAGGGTGGAGATGGGGGAACACCCAAGAGCGGAGGAGACAGCACATGCTTTTCCTAGCGCAAGAAAACCTGGTGGCAGCAGGTCCATTCTTGCCTCCCCTGCCACACGGTCGCTTTGTGTATTTAACACCCGTGCGAAATACCTCCCTCCTTTCTCCCTCCCGAGCCCCACTGCACGCCAAGGTGCAGCTCTACCTTCCCATCCATTCAAACAACCGAAGACATGTCAGGGCTTCCACCCCAAAGTCTTTTATTTCATAGTTTTCTTTGTTCTCCTCTTTCCATCGGGGGATTTTTGCGGATCCCCGAGCATCCCTTCCCCTCTCCTCCTGCTTGTAGTTGAACTTACCCCAGGTTGCTTAAATTCACCGATCATCACTGTTCTCTCCCACTTAAGGTTTTGCAGTTCAACTCTTTGTCCTTACAGGTAACAGCAGTAAAAGAATCGTTCTAAATCTTACACTAGATATTTGGTGGCAATTACGTGTAGGGAAAAAAAAAACCCACAAAAAACCCCACAAACACAACAAACAAACAAAAAACCCAAAAAACCAAACAAACACAAAGAAACGAGGCTTACAAAAAAAAAAAAAGTTGTAGTTACCTTAAAAGGTAGAGTATAGTCGAGATTGCAAAAAAAAATCACAGCGTAGTGGCTAGGCTAGTCCAGAGATCTCAGTAGCCGCATGAAAGAGTAAATCCCCTCGTTAGTGCTGGAAGGAGACTGCCGTTCCAGGGTCTCCCCTTCTCCAAGAAGTTCGATCTCCGCTCCCTCCAGCCCGCGAGCACCTGACTCGGAGCCGCGGAGCCTGAACGGAGTTGTGGGCAAGAGGAGCTCGCCTGCAAGTTCAAATGCGAGGCTCAGCCACCCATCACTATTATATCGTTGCACCGTCAGCGCTGCAGAGGAGGGGCTGGCTCAGGGAGAGGAGGGTTCACAGGCTCTGCAACAGCCTCCTCGCAATTTGCGAGGATCCCGCCGTTGCCCGGGCGCGGAGAGAGCCTCCAGCGCCTGCCCCCAGGATAGTCGCGCCCCGGGACACCCGCTCCCACCGCCCCCTCCGGGGACCCCAGCCCCGAGCGCTCCAGGGAGCGCAGCCCGAGTCCCGAGACGGGTCCCGCCACTCGCCCGGCACCGGCCCTCCGGAAAGGGGCAGGCTGCTGCGGAAGGGGGCATTGTTCCCCAATTAGGCAATTAATGGGGAAGAGAATAGAGAGACCTCCTCCGCCCTGGCTCCCGAAGCCGCTTTAAATGGGGAAAGTGACTGGGACCGAAATCCTTTTTTTTTTTCCTTTTTGCCTCCCCGATCTCAGAGGAGGTTGCAGTGAAAGAATATGTTGGTGCTTGTTCCAAACTTCTGCTGCCGATGCCAATTCACAGGCAGTCTCGCATCGTCGACCTCCCGAGCCAAGCTTCTCCACCCTAGTTTTATGCATCTGCAGCCACTTTTCCTTTTATCTTCCCCCCCCCTTTCTTTTTTTTAAGTGACTCTGCATTTGCCGTCCAAACCTCTCAGAGATGAAGTCATAAGAAGAACTCTAAACCACCCTTTTACAAGGGACTTTCACCAACTAATAAAAGGTCTTCTGTTCTCCTCAGGCAGCTCCTTTCCCCAAATGTATGCATCCCGGTTTGTGGCAGACACTTAAGGTGCCTTTTATCAAGCACAAAATGATGGCAAGAGCAGTGCCCCTGGCGTGCACCCTCTCAGAGAAGCATATGCCACAATCCCACCTCCCCCAGTAAGGTGTAAATCCACAGCCAAAAAACAAAAGCCTGGAGAAATACGTGTGTCGAATTGCACCTCTCTGGGCACGTTTTTGGCAAACCCAGGTACTATTTCTAGAAAAAATAAGACAGAAATTTTCCTTCAGTGCCTCTTGCTGTTATTGCTCCAGCTACCCTGTCCCCAGAGTTAAGATGACAACCAGTTTGAACCAAAACCAAAGTCCTCATTTCCAAAGACAGTCTTTGGTGCCATATTGGAGGAGTGGGAGGTGAAAAACTTGACAGCCAAGCAAGGGGAGACAGAGACCTGGCAGCTTAACCCAGTTCAGGTTTACATGAGCCAGAGTGTGAACAGAACTGGATCGCTGGATGAATTCCTTATCTCACCTTAGCAAAGGTTGTTGGTCTTTTCTCCTTAAATAGGGTAAACCCACCATTGCTTACTTGCCAGCAAGGGTGATGAGGAGAGGCAGATCCCCTGCTCCCCTGTGACTGTGGGGACATCTTACCTACCATTGCCACCCCCTGGTACCTGTCCCACCAGCTTCTCTGACGTGGTTCTGTCCCTGCACAGCACACACACCTCCCAGGCTGCTCCCCATCTCCACAGACCAGACCTGCTTCACATCAGGTTGCAGTGCCTCACTTCTTAAAGCTTGTACAGGCGGAATGGTTGACAAAAATGTGACTCTCTGCTTTGAACAAACACTATAAATATTTTCAGGCATATTTTTGAGGTTTTTTAATTCAAATTCACACAAAGGCATTGCAGTTTGTATTAAGTCATGGGAAAGGGGTTGTCAGAGTTCACTCTTTGCTGGCCTGGTCTTCCCTGCTTTGCATTGTGCAGACAGCAATCATCACTGCTGAGGCTCTGCACACTTCCTCTGCACAATATTATCATGAAAGGAGAAAACTAACATTGAATTTCTCCTGCATCAGTTCAGACAAGCCCTCCCAGACACAAAGGAGTTGTGTGCAATGCACAGTTAAGGCACTGTTCCCTTTCCACACACAATCTCAGCCCTCTCTTAGGCTGCAGACAAAACCCTTTGAGGACATACGCAGAAGGTGCAATATTTCTGGACAAATCCCCTCTTTTGCACCAGTCCCAGCAGCCCGTACCCTTTTCTGGATGAAGAGGGAGATGTAGGGGGACAACTCCCAGGCCTCAGGAAAGGAGGGCAGGGCATATAACCTGTGGCATCACCTACCTTCCTTTCTTCAGGTCACATTCCAGGACAAATGGGGAACAATTATGATCAGGCATCACGATCAAACTGAAGGCAGGTTGGTTGTCCTCTCTAGCCTCCACTATGCTCTACATCTTTCCAGCTTCGTCTGTACTTACCCTGCTCCCTGCTTGGTTTTGGACTAACAAAGTACAAGCCACATCTGCAGCCCTGGTCTAGCTTCTCCATCAGCTCTTGATTCTCAGGACCTGGAGATGAAGCAACGCCTGGAAAAAGAAGGGAAGAGGGGCCAGTTATCCTGCTGTCCCTACCACGTGGAGATCTGTGTTATCCTGCAAAACTGTGCTGTGAGCATCTTCAGGAAGCTCTGTCTGCTCTGGGAACAAGTGAGACAAACCCGGGATGGGAAGCTACAGTTGCCTGGGTCCACTGGGGTACCCACTGTGCCCTGAATACAGCTGAAAAGCTGTCCAGCCCGCCTGGGGACAGGGAGACACAGGGTATGACCAGAAATTTAGGTGGGTAAGGACGGGGGGGCGCTGGTGTCTTTGCCTACAGGCACCACGAAGAGCGGCAAAAAAAGATTTAAACCCAGGGGCTAAGCCAGACTCAGGTCTGCCTACTTGTGTTCCCCCCACCTTTTTTTTTTTTTTTTCTTATGGAAAAGAAATTAATTTTTTTTAAATCACTCCTTCCCCCCCCCTCCATCCCTTTTTT
>WAAB01023266.1:0-15441 GCA_013389865.1 Piaya cayana | reverse complement strand
CTCCTGGTAAGACTTGTTGTCCAACCCCTTCACCAGCTTTATCGTATGGAGCGCATTTCCACACAGCAAACTACTGGAAAGCCTGTCTGACAGAAGTTGCTGGCTAGTACCGAGTGCTTTGGGGTTTTTGAGCCCTGCTTACTCCACTTGTGGGCTGTGCAATGTGGATTGTCTCTTCGGTGTATCCCTACTAGACCATATCTAAGGCATCCCTGGAAAGTCAAATTTCATTTTAAATGCTGAGAGTATATAGATGAAATGAAGCTTTCTCAGCCTCGTCCCTGGTTTCACTTGTGGCTAGTCACGCAGTTTTTATTTGTCCGTGGCTTTCTGAAGTAGCTCCCCTGGGAGTATGAACTCTCACAAGGAGGGTTCCATGCAAGAATCAAACATTTCTCAAGTCTGGAGAGCTGAAAAAAAAAAAGCACTTTCTGGTTTCCCTGGCTGCAAGCAAGAAGGATACAGGCTGTTGC
The DNA here is from genome assembly GCA_013389865.1 of Piaya cayana. Taxonomy (NCBI): domain Eukaryota; kingdom Metazoa; phylum Chordata; class Aves; order Cuculiformes; family Coccyzidae; genus Piaya; species Piaya cayana. The sequence goes on along the minus strand of WAAB01023266.1, from coordinate 14,968 downwards.
TAGAATTGCTGTAGCAAACTAATTTGCATGTAATTGAGTTGTGAGGGACTGAATGGTTCATTTTTCTGCAGGGATTTGCCCCCTTTTTGCCTGAAGAAACACTGGCAGACCTACTACTGTGAGCCAGGGCAAATGGGGCAAGCAGTGTTACATGATTTAGGCTGGACATTAGGAAAAAAATTTTCACAGAAAGGGTCATTGGGCACTGGCAGATGCTGCCCAGGGAGGTGGTTGATTCACCTTCCCTGGAGGTGTTTAAGGGACGGGTGGACGAGGTGCTGAGGGACATGGTTTAGTGTTTGATAGGAATGGTTGGACTCGATGATCCGGTGGGTCTCTTCCAACCTGCTTGTTCTATGATTCTATGAACAGGTTGACAGGTGTTTAATTGTTAAATGCCAACAATTAGTTTGTCCCTTAATACCCCTTTGAAAAATTGGTTGATATAGTGGGACTTCTCTAATGACGTGGCACTGTTGGGTAAGGTTTTATGGGCTGTATCAACTGAGGCAGTGTAGTGTCTGAATGCAGACCTCAATCCAGTCCCTGAAGCTATAAATAAGCATCCCCATCTGCTTCTGACTGCATTGCTGGCGGGAGAATGTTGCCTGTCGCTTGGTTACAGCATTTTTTCTTCATCTTTTTGGAGAATCCTTGTGAGGTGTTTTGGTGATTGAAGCAGTTTTAGTGCAGTGGTACACGACTCCAGGCTTTCAGCCCTGTGTCCCAACGTCTCTGCAAGTGACCTTTCTGCAGGTTGCTCGAGGGAATTGGAGGAGGAGGTTGGTCGTGTACCCGCTGGCAGGAAATATAGAGGAGGGACTCCTTGGAGATAAGTTCTTTGGGATGGTTACACGTGATTTTTTTTTTTTTCCCCTTGGTTCAAATTGTTTTGGTGCAAGTCTGTGCGCATCTGAAGGCGTAAGGAACATATTGTAACGTCTCTTTGCCTTTGAGCAGCCTCAGCCTTGACAGCTTAGTCTGTCAATCATAACAGGACTTAACCTGGATGGGTTTCTTCTTTCTTCTTTCCAGGAAAGCATTGACAAGATACCAGATGCTTTTCAGACACATGTTCTATTGCAAACATGTGGAAAGACAGTTGTGCAACGTTTGGATCAGCAATAAGATGGCCAAGCAATTCTCCCTGCATTCAGCTAAGTGGTATGGCCTTTTTTTTTTTTGATATGTTGTGACGTGGATCAGACCATTTTGACATGAAAAAGATCCTTACAGATTTCTTACAGACTGAGAGAGGTCAAAACCTAACACTAGGAAGTGTCTGCTCAGTAATGTTTGTGCTGCTTGGCTCATTCCTCTTTGTTGACGTGAAGTTTTGAAAAGAAAGAGATGGTCTTTAGGGTTAGCTCATTCCACTGAACAGTTAGAGCAAAATACATCTGTGCACGTATTGTCTTGGTAGCTGCTTTAGCATCAGTAATATTACTAAGAACCCCGGTAGTTCAAAAGCAACATTTTTCTCTTCTGACCTTCACACAGCTTGGCTGATGGTTGATGTTTTGGTGCGATACAAATGGAATAAGCTAAAAGTGGTAGAGTGTTTTCACAGAAAGTCATTCTGTCTTGTTCCATCTGTGAGGGTAGATTTTCACCTTTGACTATTAAAATTCCTTTAATCATTGGGCTATTACAACTCCTTTAATCACAGATTGGTTTGAGTTAGAAGGGACCTTAAAGATCATCTAATTCCACCCACCCCCTGCCATGGGCAGGGACACCTCCCACTGGATCAATCTGCTCAAGGCCCCATCCAAGCTGGCCCTGAACGGTTCCAGATATGGGGCAGCCACAACTTCCCTGGGCAACCTGTTTAATGTTTGGTGTATTAACATTTTAGTTGAATATAGGCAGATATTCAAAGTAATTGTCCAGTCTAGATGTGGCTCAAACCTCTTGACTCTAGTAAGTCACAGAATCACAACATTGTTTAAGTTGGAAAAGACCTTTAAGATCACTAAATCCAACCATAAATCTAACACTGCCGAGTCCACAACTAAATCGTGTCCCTAAGCATCTACATTTCTTTTAAATATCTCTGGGGATGGTGACTCCACTACTTCTCTGGCCAACCTTGGTAACCTTTTCAGTGAGGAATTTTTTCCTAATATCCAGCCTGTACTTGCCTTGGCACAACATTTCTTCTCATCCTGTCACTGGGAGAAGAGACCAACACCTACCTCACTACAACCTCCTTTCAGAGAGCTGTAGAGACTGATGAGGTCTCCCCTCAGCCTCCTTTTCTCCAGACTAAACACCCCCAGTTCGCTCAGCGGCTCCACAATAACCCCTGCACTCCAGACCCTTCAGCAGCTCCGTTTCCTTCTCTGGGTGTGCTTCAGCCCTTCAATGTCTGCCTTGTAGCGAGGGGTGAAAATCCAACACAGGATTCGAGGTGCCGCCTCACCAGGACTGAGTGCAGGGGAACAATCCCTCCTGCTGGCCACACCACAGCTGATCCAAGCCAGGATGCCTTTGGAAAGCCATTTGAAAGCCATTTGAATATGTGGGAAATAATCAGAGATGGTTAGCGTTAACTTTATAATCCCTCTCATGCTTCAGCAGTGAATTTGCTAGGGCAGAAATATTTAGCTCTACTTGACTATGCGAGCCTGGTGATCGTTCTCTGTGGCATTTGCCAGCTCCGAGTTGTGTGGGTGTCATTTCTCCCCTAGGTTTGCTGGCGCTTTCACGCTGCGGCAGCGAATGCTGAATTTTGTACAGAATATCCAGTATTACATGATGTTTGAAGTGATGGAGCCAACATGGCATATTCTCGAGAAGAACCTGAAGCTGGTGAGTGTGTGTGCTTGAGAGGAGTTGGAATTCAAGTCTTAAGTGAATAGATACAACACAGAGATAATTGTCAGTTAGTGCAGGTGAATGACTGTTTTCATCACACTGCTAAGAGCACTGCTGCTCTGTATCACCTTTCTTCTTTGTTGTTTGTTTATCCCTTTCCTCTGCTGCCTCCTCCTCTATCTGCCCAGCTCATACTCTGCACCCTGTGCTGTAAAGGTGGTGCCTGCTCAACATTGCCTCGCACAGAAGAAAGAAAACCGTGGAAAAGGAAGAAGGATGCATGGTGCAAAGATCATAAGCAGGTCCAGACATCTTCAGTTGGCTTACAGTACTCTTAGAAGCCAAGTTTGTGTTTTCTCTTCTGTGAAGCTATTAAGGACTGGCACGTTAGGAGGACTGTGTTATAAGCCAGGCCCTTCCTTATTCACCTGGCTATTCCCCATATATATTCCCACTGCAGGTGGACAAGGTGGGAGAACTTTTCCACTGGTGGTATCTGGGAGAGCCCAAGCTCATTTCCCACTGTTTTTAGTGCTGGATGACTGGGTATCTGGGCAAAGAATGCCTGATATAACTTTTACTGCCTTTCACAGAGACATAATGTTCTGAGCTGTGGGATTTTCCAGGTGTGTTATAGGATGTTTCTGCTTCACTGATCCTAGTCAGTGACTTCATTGCCTTAGCATAGAATCACCAGGTTGGAAGAGACCCATTGGATCATTGAGTCTAACCATTCCTATCAAACACTAAACCATGTCCCTCAGCACCTCATCTACCCGTGTCTTAAACACCTCCAGGGAAAGTGAATCAACCACCTCCCTGGGCAGCATAGTGGTTTTAGATAGCGCTTCCTTTCAGTCTCTGGTGATTCCAGAGAAGGAACGTCCTAGAAGGGACTGTGAAACGCATGCGGTCTGTATTGACAGCATCCTCTGTTTAGAAGAGATCATCTCTGGACTCTATAGAGTTTTTGCAAAGACTTTGTCTGAAGACTCCCTCTTTACTCTGAATCAAAGCTACTGAGTTTCCCCTTTCCCCGCTCCTTCAGAGATATAGCAGTATTGATGCATTTTTATTTCAATTCCAGAAAGGAATTTGCTAATTTATACTGTTTCTCAGAGGAGCCCGTTCCTGAGAAAACTCTGTATACTAAATGCTTTTGATAGCCCAAGTGGGGAGAATTTCTTAGTTACTATGGAAGATTTGTGAGCCTGTTTAGCCTGCCAGAGGTCTTGAGGCAATTGGTATAAAGTGACTCTGCTAGCACTGGGGAAAGGTATTTCTGTGGCATTATGGCAAGATCTGTTCATGCCTTCACTGTACACTTCATTTCTGAAACCTTGAGGGCCACTGCAGTAATTTGTAGAGGATTTCTACCATTGTTCTGCACGTGAAGGATGACTCTAGGCAGTGGTGTGATACGGGCACCCGTGAGTTGAACATCTCGACGCTGCCAGCTAAAGAAGCTGTTTGAGCAACCACTTTGTTACACAGTCCTTTAAAAGCTGCTCACCAGGGACGACGTATCCCCAGCTGCTGGGTAAAATCTTCCTTAATTTAATTAGAAGCATCATTTGTTTCCCAACAGAGGATGCAGGACTGGCTCTTCAACCTCTGTAGCCTACAGACTGGAGTAGTTTTTTCCTTTCTTTTGTGTTTTAGGAGGGTAAAGCTCTGGTCTCGTGTAGTGCCTTACGCTCCTTGATTTGTCAGGCTTCTCTCTTGTGTGTTTCCTCTTGAATTTAAGGTGCTTTCTTCCTATAATTAGTGTCTTCATCTTCACAACATCATTGTGTTCATCAGCACAGCCAGCATCATCTTGGCATTAGAGAGTGGCATTTATCCCTGTTCTGCACTAATTCTCCAAAAGGTTTTTCTGGCATTGATCCTAGTGGAGCAGTGGGGATACCTTGGTGCTTTTAGTCCTACAGCTTTTCCTAAACTTGACTTGTGTTCTCAGCTTCAGCACATCCTATAATTGCATAGAGTGGGGGGGTTAATATACTTTTTTAAAACTCAAGACTGAAAGAGCCTATTAAAGTAGCAGAGCTGGATAAAAATCCTACAGAATCCCTGTGATGCTGCGTGTCCCATTTCCTTATTGTGCTCCTAAAACATGTTTTTTAATAAGCTGCATGTTTTAAGCCTGGTAAACTCACTGACATTTAAGGTTCCTTGGTTTATTTTTTCTCTGCTCCACTTACAGCTGACTTTTTACTGAGATTGTGAAGGTGGGGGTGGGCATGACAAGCAGATTCAAAGGCAAAGAAGTGCATGTTCGTAGAGCACATAACTCTATACTCAGCCTCCTTTCCAGTGGGGGGTTTGGATCATTAAAGAAAACATTATTTGGTTGAGAAGATGTGACAAACCAAAGGTAAAAAGCCTGTGAAGGGCTGGTGAAGCTGGAAGGTACATGAGAAGTATCTCAACGTGCCCTGGAGCATGTCTGAGAGGTCACTGTCAGAGGTGTGATGCTGATTGGAGCTTTGGCCCGGTGCAGCACGGGAGTCCTGGTTTGTTTTTTCATTATTGTACTGTCCTGTACAGGCATCTAATATTGATGATGTCCTGAGCCACCACACAAGCTTCCTGGATAACTGCTTGAAGGACTGCATGCTGACCAACCCAGAGCTGCTGAAGATCTTCTCCAAGCTGATGTCTGTCTGCGTCATGTTCACAAACTGCATGCAGGTACGTACAACCTCCCCATGTTGCCAGCCAGCTATGACAGTCCCTTTTTTTCAACTCAACCCCTCTTGTTCCTCATGCATGTGGAAGAGCCCATCTTCTTCCCACCAGCAAGGTTTAGAGCTTGGCTGCTTAGACCCTCACTCTTTCTCCCAGATGGTTTCTGTGGCTTCTCCCTCCAAAAAAATTCTCTGTGCTCTTCTTTTTAAGTGCTGGGATCAGGTTCTTATGAACCAGTTTGCAGCTAGTCCTGCAGCAGAAGTTGAGGTGTAACTTGGGATCATAGAATCATAGAACAACCAGGTTGGAAGAGACCCACCGGATCATCGAGTCCAACCCTTCCTATCAAACACTAAACCATGTCCCTCAGCACCTCATCCACCCATGCCTTAAACCTCTCCAGGGAAGGTGAATCAACCACCTCCTTGGGCAGCCTGTTCCACTGCCCAATGACCCTTTCTGTGAAAATTTTTTTCCTAATGTCCAGCCTAAATCTCCCCTGATGGAGCTTGAGGCCATTCCCTCTTGTCCTGTTCCCTGTCACTTGGGAGAAGAGCCCAGCTCCCTCCTCTCCACAACTTCCCCTCAGGTAGTTGCAGAGAGCAATGAGGTCTCCCCTCAGCCTCCTTGTAGGGCTCTGTAGGTTTTAGCTTGTTATTTTGAGGGTTATGTGAGTATTGATGATTGGATCCATGTAGATTGATCTCTATGGGTATACTCTAGCTATCATCTCAGGGAGCCCACAGCTTTATTAAAAAAAACCTCTTTACTTTGGATTTGGTGAGCTTTGTGCATTAGCATTGTAAATTTAATCTCACAGTTGGCTTTCATGGGAGTTAGCTAGGTTCAGGGCTAACAGAACTGAGTCAGCCTCACGGGAAACCACGGGAAAAATGGAATCTAACCATTTCCTCAAACCTCTGCCCTTCCAAGAGGTTCACCCAGAGCATGAAGCTGGATAATGAGATGGACCGGCTCACCTTAGAACATGGCACAATGCTGGGTCCACCAACAGAGGAGGAGCGTGCTGAAGAGGCTGCAAAGAAGAAGCTGACTAATAAGGTGGGACATGGGATGGACAGCTGGGCCCTTTTCTGTGGGGGTGCTGCCTGGGGATGCAGTCTGGTCAGAATGGCTGTCCTTGCAGACAAGTCTTTCTAGTTTCCAGATCACCTCTGTCCCCAAAAGCATAATATCTTCCTGCACACTGGCTTTTCCTTCTGCTTGAAAATAAATAACAACCCCCTGTATTTGAGGATTACTCTGCTGGTATTTACTTTGGGCAGGCATGGCAAGGTTTTTAGCTACCAAGGACCTTGCAGTGGATTTGAAGGATTTACTTCCGTAGAATCATAGAATGGTTTGAGTTGGAAGGGAGCTTAAAGATCATCCAATTCCACCCTCCTGCCACAGGCAGGGACACCTCCCACTGGATCAGGCTGCCCAAGGCCCATCCAACCTGGCCTTGAACACCTCCAGGGATGGGGCAGCCACCACTGCTCTGGGCAACCTGTTCAAGTCTCTCCCCACCCTCATTGTGAAGAAATTCCTCCTCATGTCTAGTCTAAATCTTCCCCTCTCCAATCTAAAGCCATTCCCCCTTGTTCTATCACTCGTAGCCTTTGCAAAAAACCCCTCCCCAGATTTCTTGTGGCCCCTTCAGGTACTGGAAAAGTCANCTTCAGGTACTGGAAAGTCGCTTTAAGGTGTCTTCAGAACCTGCTTTTCTTCAGGCTGAGCAACCCCAACTCTCAGCCTGTCCTCACATGGGAGGAGCTCCAGCCCTGTTTTAGCAGCTTAGTGACTCTTAAGTTTTATGGCACTTTCTTTGAGCAGGTTGGGAAATAGGGAAGGAATAATTGCATCTCTCTGGAAAGTGTGAACCAGCGAGCACGTGGGGCCACTATTCCTTTGTCTTGATAGCTTTTAGCAGAGCACGCCGACAACCTCCACCTCACATCTGGCTTCGAAGCAACGATTAACAAGTTCGATAGCAATTTCTCAACGCATCTGCTGGACCTGTTGGACAAACTGAGCATTTACAGCACCAATGACTGTGAGCACAGCATGCTCAACATCATCTACAGGTGAGCCAGTAGTTTTCTCGTTGTAACTTCCCCTCCTGTAGATCCCAAATTCAGCTGAGGAAGAAGAATTGCAGTTTATAACTGTGCGTATCTGCCCCATCGATGAAGCACTGAAATCTCAAGAAATATTGCTTTGGGGATTGTCTCGCAGAGTGAATGAGCTGATTCCTGAACACCGCATAAGCATTCCAAGATGAGAAAACCATGCAAGGGATTGATTACAACTGGCTAATTTGTTTCAAGTCCACATCTTTTATTTATTTAAATAAGCATCCCATAACAGATTTTTGTTGCGGCTTCATCCATACTTACTATCTCAGAAATCAAGATTCCTCCGGTAATACATGGAAGTCAGGTACACAATATACACTGCAGGGAGAGAGAGAGCGAGCAAGAGATTTAGGTTTTGCTGCTAGCTTTATAACCTCTATTTCTTTTTCAATAAAATGAGGTGCAGAAGGCCTTGTTTGGAAAGATTAATGTTTGTTTTTGCTCTAAGTCATGCGTGTTGGTGCGTCTGGGCTTTTTAAGCTCTGTGTTACAGGCTAGTGTAGCATGGAGGGACCTGCCTAGTACTTCTAGTTTTGAAGAAGGAGCATTATCCCCAGCTGAGCACACCTGCTTGGTGAGCAGAACACTTCTCACTCTGATCCTGCTACGAGCACTTTAGGAGCAAAACCAAAATAACTGAAAGGGTTTTTTTTTTTTACCATTTTGCTGCTGGGAGCAACTTTTAGCATTTGTGGCTGAAATAGGGTTCTCGAGAGTTAAACATCCATGAAACCTAGCAGCCTGTAGATGGGAAATATTCAGATGAGGCATACATCTAAGGCAAAGGAGGGTCAGGACTCAGCATCTCTGAATTCAGAGTCTCCTTGGTCAAAGTCACATCTGGCAAAGACATTGACACCAGAAATGCTGCTTGCAGACTGTTGGGCGCATATGAAAACCAACTGTTCTGATACAATGACATTTTTCCTCCAGTGAAGAGGCAGTATATATTGCATAGAAGCATAATTTTAGCATGCTAGGATTTTAATGAGTATAAAATATTTCATCACCAGCACTTTATGAGCAACCCCAACTCTCAGCCTCCTAATCGACATATTTGCACTGTTAAGGTGTGTGTAGGTCTGGAACACTTGAGACTCGCCTTCTTTGTCGTCGCTGTCAGCTAGGGCATAGAAAACAAAGCCATCCTAAACATGCATTAGCTGCTTCATGCTATCTGTAAGCCAGTGTGGGGCCTTACTTTCACATGTAAGCACACACGACTAGCCAGAAATCAAGGTCATTTTTAGGTGCTGATTGCTTCCTTTCTTTTTCTGAGGAAGGCCCTTGGCTCACCAAGGAGCACTCCCTACTTTTAAGAATTATTTAATATAAAGTTGTAATGCCTTTCAATGCTAGAATCAATTGTCAGTAGTATGTTATTTTATTCATTAATGTGCCTGATAGCTGGTTAATCACATACGTTTTCTTTTTCCCCATGGTGTTGTAAGGATTCGTGCCCTGACCCCTTTGATATTTAGTACATAACAGTAGATCCTTATTTAGTTTTTTTAACCTCGTAGGACTAAAAACTACTTTAAGCTTTCTCCAAACTGTACTTTGTCCTCTGTTTTTCTTTTGGTTTCTTTAAGTGTAGTCTTACTGCTGCTTTGCTTTGGTCCTTGTGAACTGTACTTGTTGTTGATCATTCTCATCCTTTAACTTAATCTTGAGGAGACTATAAGAATATTAACCTCCAACCATTAAGTTCTGTTCACTGCCTTTCTGTACCAGATGTCTTTTATGACTGGCTGATAACCCTTAGACCTATGTTGAGATGTGCTACTGCTGAAAACAGAGAGAAAAGGTTTCAGGAATGATTCTTTGAAGCATGTTGTTGTCCCCTCCTCACGCTGTATCTCTTGAAGCTTTCACTGTACTTTTCTAATAGCATCTGACAGGGCTGTCTGGGATTCCTGGTACCAACCTTTATAAACAGTTTTGTGAAGTATTCCGACAGGAGACTGGTTTCCAGTTGTTCTTTCCTTTTCTGAACTTCTTGACCAGCAACTACCATGCTTTTACACAGCCTCTGGCCTCCTGTGTTAGCATCTGCTGCTCTGAGATGAGGTCACAGCTGAGATCAAGGCTGAAACTCAAACCTATCTCCGCTGTTGCTGGGGGTGCTGCCAGGAGTGGAGTCGGGCCCATTAGCTCTCAGAACACTGTTGAGAACTATGTGTCTTTTCTTCCTAGCTTAAGGAGGGCAGGGATACTCACAGGCATCTGAAAGGAGCCACAGTGCCACGGGACTGCTCAAAGCTCTGAACTATCCCTGTCAGGGCAGGAACTTATCTTCCTGCCACCAGAACTGCCCTCGTTGGTTGATGCTTAGTCCCTGAAATGGGAAGGTAGGTGAGGACCCCTTCTCCACAGTCCTTATGAACTCTGGTTCGCTCCATCTCTGAAGTGACCAGAGTCAGAGGTGGCCTTCTCATCTCAGAAATTCTTCTAAGAATTTTCTTTGTGGCTGTGAGCGGAGGCCCCAGCTGTACAAGTGATTGCTGTTCCTTTCAGAATTAACCAGGACAGATAAGTCCCTGCAGAACCCTTTAGAAAATGATGGTGCAGCTTATCAAAGCCTTCTGGACGTTTTATGTCAACCTTCATCTGCCTGGGAAGCACTGTTTATCGCCTCTGGGCTGTTGTAGGTCGCAGGCAGGATGCCTCTGTAGAAAAATTGACAGGCCAAGGGATTAAACTCTTATACCTCTGTCACTGCTGTCACTCCTGCGTCATAGCAGCCGGTCAGGCTGGATTCGGGGATGGAGACCACAAGCAGTTGAGTCATCCAGACAAGAACACGTCCTCCTCCTCAGTGCTCCAGCTCTGCCTCTTTCTTTATCAGCTGCTTATGTTTTTATCATTACTAGTGCAAGTTCTAAAAGACAGGCTCTTTTATGATGCTCCATCCAGGATATCTTGATAACTGCCTCTGTGATCCAGCTGCTTGGACATCGCTGCAAGTGGTACAGGGCACGGCCAGCACAGTATTGAAGATCAAATTACCTGCTCTTTTACTAGAAGAGTGTCGTGACCTTACAGTCTTTGAGTCTTGTAAAGAATGTGTGGAGATCATTCCATTGGTGGAATCATCCAGCTCAGTCTGAGGTCAGAGTTGTTCTCAGCCTACTCAAGAAGTCAACAAGTCCTTGACCTGTCTTTACGCCATGCAGCAGCAGAAGTCTTGCAGCCTTCTATGACACTTTATGGCTCGGTGTCTTGTTCAGTTGTGGGTCCATGACCAGGAGCTATCCTCCACCAGATGCCTCGTGTTTCACAGTCCGCAGTGGGTGTTAGCTGTGGCAGGAGGCAACTCCTGAGCTGTGGAAGCTCTGGAACCAGCTCTTCCAAATACAGAGAGTTTGGTTTTTTACAACTAGTACTTCTTGCTCCAGGAGGAAGGAGAAATGTGGTGATTCAGACACATTGTGAGAATAGAAAATGCTTCTGTTTGCAATTTGCCTGGCATAAGCTGCAACAAGCTGTTCAGAAGAGGGTCTGAGCCCTTTACCCCCCAGTATTTCTCTGCCCCAGTTCTGTTCGAGGGCTGCAGAGGAGGAAATACTGGGTCTTGATGCCATCAGGGCTGTTATCACTGCCAAATACCACAGCTTGGACTGTCTGGGGTCATGTGAGTCTTCACCACGTTGGACACAGCTGGACCTTTACTGACAAACCAGACATCCCCAGTTCTGTAACTGAAACACTGTGTGTTGGCAGGTCATGCAGTGGATCGTGTCTTTCCATTCCTGAGGGCTGCTCTGTAGTGTTTTAAAGAGTGGAAGTCCCACGATGAATGCCCAGATGTGACATTTAGCTCTCATTCAGTCTGTAGAGATTATTGGATCCAGTCCTGGACTCTATGGCAACAGGAACCCAAGAACCAGACTGGAGACAGTTGCCATCTGAAATAACGTATTTGCTAGAGAGATGAAAGAATTTATAAGACGTATTAGGCTTTTCTAATAAATGATAACCTTTTAAAATTACTTATTTTCAGGAGTGATAGTCAACATGTCAGACAGATAACAAAATATTCCTTTTATATAAATCCATATCTCTCCTCCTCTCTAAATTGGAGAGATGTGGATTGGATGGGTGAATGGTACAGTGGATAAGAAACTGGTTGGATGGTTGTATTTAAAGAGTAGTGGTCAGTGGCACGAAGTCCAAATGGAGAACCCTGGCAGGTGTTGTCTCTCAGGGGTCCGTACTGGGGCCAGTGCTGTTTAATATCTTCATCAATGATATCATCAGCGAGACTGAGTGCACCCACAGCGAGTTTGCAGATGACACCAAGCTGAGTGGTGCAGTTGCCACACTGGGATGTCATCCAGAGGGACCTGGACAGCCTGGAGAAGTGGGGCTGTGAGAACCTCATGAGGTTCAACAAGGCCAAGTGCAAGGCCCTACACCTGGGTCGGACCAATCCCCGTTTTCAGGACACGATGGGGGATGATGTGATTGAGAGCAGCCCTGCAGAGAAGGACTTGGGGGTGCTGGTTGATGAGAAGCTTGACATGAGGCAGCAATGTGTTGGTAACTTCCCTGGGCAACCTGTGCTTTTGCCTCACCACCCTCATTGTGAATAATTTCCTCCTTGTGTTCAGTCTGAATCTTCACCTCTCCAAAATAAGCCATTGCCCCATGTCCTATCACTCCAAGCCTTTGTAGGCAGTCCCTCCTCAGCTTTCTTGTAGCCCCTTCAGGTACTGGAAGGTTGCTATAAGGTTTCCTTGGAGCTTTCTCTTCTCCAGGCTGAACAGACCCAACTCTCTCAGCCTGTCCTCGTACGGGAGGTGCTCCAGCCCTCTGGTTATCTTTGTAGCCTCCTCTGGACCTCTTCCAGGGTTACTCCTTCACATCCCAGAGGTGAAAAGGAGAAGAATTACAACTTGGAGGACTTGTCAGAAGGTTTACTTCATTCCTGATACTTAAGAGCACTTGATGGGTAAGACTTCTAACGTTCATTAGGTATCTTTCCTTTACCATTTTGGAGGAAAAAGCAACGACCAAGCTTAGAGTGAGATTTGTAGGCCATACGAGGTAATGCAAACACCAGTGACTAGAAGTTCCAGCCACAAAACAAGAGACTGAAGTGTAAACAGAGTTGAGGAAGCACCACACAATTCTTAAGAGATAGTTGTCAAACATTGCTTAACCCTAAAAACATAGCTGAAAGGGCAGTCAAAATCAGCAATTCAAGAAGTTTGGAATAAAGCAACTTCAGAAATGGAACAGATCTTCAATGTGAGGGTGCAGATGAGTCCTGGCTGTATATTTGGATCAAAGTCTGGTAAATAGGCTTGTGTCAGCGTCAGGTTTCCTGTGTACAACACTTAAAGAACAGAAGAGGTGTAAGCTTTTCAACCAGGAGAGAGCAACAGATAAATTCCATCTGTTGAAGGCTCTGTTTTCCAGCCACCGAAAAATGTCAAAGAACAATTTGTTGCCGTTTGTGTAAGGTTGTTAAGCAACATGAAATTCAAATATTGTGCCCATTCATTTAGTATTGGAACAGCTTAATCTGAGAAACGAAGAGAGTAACTTCTGTGTGATTCACTAGCTTGTACTGACTATTGCTCAGTGTTCCCGGGGCACGTGTTTTTCAAGAGCTGCACGTGTCTTAGTTGGCTTCGTAGTGCAGAGATCGGCCTCAGGAGGGTCACGGCAGCGGTGGAGCTAGGTGGGTTTGTGGTATTGAGGAGCAGAGTGTTATGATATTGCTGATGTTGGCCAAGGAGCGGCATTTACAGGTATTGCCCACACTGTGATTTTGCCTGAGCACCTTCCAGCCAGTCTCTCATCTTTTTGAGTTGTAAATCTGTTGGTATCTTACCTGTTTTAGTAAAGAGGTGGTGGGAATGGGAACTGCAACATTTTGTGGTGGTTACGGTGCGTAATGTGGTGGATTTCATGTGATAATTCATGCTGGAGCTCAGTGGTGGTGAATTCTGGTATTAGGCAGTGATGGGACGTGACTGGGAAGGTGCAGAGGCTGAGGAGCACTCACCCCTGGCACCTTGTCTGTGAGTAGTGACGTGGCTCCAGGGTGGGTGTGCTGAACCTGTGCCTCTGGAGAAGCTGCTCTGACTTAGCAATTGGTCCTTCTCAATGTACTTGGTACACCTGTCACAAACAGCTGAAATGTAGCCTGTTGTCAGGGGATGAGCACTGAAGAGATGTCACTGACGACACCTGTGGCACAGGGCAGAGGTCCTTGTCTCACTCTGAACAAGCCGGGGGCAGGCCCATGCGGAGATGGCAGGTCCAGAGCTCGCTGTGGTGTTCCTGGGGTTACGGGAGAGGTTTCTGCTCCAGGGGCCATGACTGGATAAGGGCAGGACTGCTCAGAGGGGCGGTCAGGGGGACTGTGGCTACTTGAGAGGTCTGTGCTGCACCGCAGACCCCCTTGCTGCATAAGCAAGCGTGCTCTGCTTCTTCCTGCAGTGAGACTTGTTTTGCTTTGTGCTCCTCATTTCAACCAACTTTGTCCTAAAATTTGTGTGACTCTAAAGAAGAGCTTACGTATTTTTGGATCCCCTTGCTGCCTGCGAGCACCTCGATGAGCACGTGCGCTGCAGCACTTGCAACACTGAGCTCTGAGGAGCCCTTGACAGCGTGTTCAGCACTCTGCCTGTGCCTTTGGGCTGCCAAAACTTATAGAGTTTTTATCTCTCAGGTTGGACTTCAATGGATTCTACACGGAGCGCTTGGAGCACATGTCTGCTGAGCGCAGCCAGAAGGCAGCTCCCCTGCTTCCCTGCCTGGCTGTACCTGCCCAGTGAAGCCCTGCTGCCTCCCCTCTCAGCCGCCACCTCTTCTGCGCCAGCAGAGAACCAAACACTCACTTCAAGCCAGGAGTACACAACCCTCTGCACCCACAGCGTGAGCTGGAAACTAAACCGTAAGGGTTGTCCCAGAGAGACAGGAGAATATTGCGTCTCCTGAAATGTATGTAATGGATTTTCTCTTCTGAGAAACTTTTGTTAAGTCTGTTTTTTTTTTCTACGTTGTAAAATGATGTATTTGTGTGTTGTAAAGTAAATAATAACAAAATAATGAAGGTTATTTTGTCTGTTAACAGAGCTCCGAGTGCAAGTTAGTCTTTCAGTTGACTGAATTTTGGTCAGGTCACAGGGATCTGGCTCAGCTGCTGTACTGCATTGCTTTGGGACCACAGAATCCTGGAATCCCTGGGTTGGAAAAGACCTTTGATGTCATCAAGCCTAACCATACCAGTCCACTACTAAACCATATCCCTAAGCACTTCATTTACCTGTCTTTTGTCCTTCCAGGGATGGGGACTCGACCAC
>WAAB01023264.1:0-27215 GCA_013389865.1 Piaya cayana | reverse complement strand
TGTGTGCAGGAATATGTAGCGGGTTTTCAGAATAGCAGGGATATCAGGCTTTGGTATCCAAGGCCCATGCAATGTCACTTTCCTTTGCAGCTCCAAGTGTGGACATTAGCTCTTCTAAAACAAATAAACATTGAATAAACTGCCACAATTATCTCCTTAACTCATTTTGGTGTCCTGATTTAACTCTCTGTGGGTTTCAGATAGTGCTGTTTATGAGGAGCTATTGTTCTACCAGAATCACAGAAGAGCATTTTGACACCCAAAACTTCCTTGCTACCAATCCTTCCTGCTGCAACCATTTCTACTCCTCACCATTGTCCAGAAACACAGACCTTTGTCCTGAGCAGCAGGCACCAGCATCCCTGAGATGCATTGCCTTGTGGGGCTATTACAGAGTTAAACCCAGCACTCCTCAGTAGGTTCTACATTTATGCAAAAGTCTTGTTTGTGGGTGGATGTCTTAGCTGGAAAAAAGATGGAACTTTCTTTGACTCATGTTGCTCTCCAAGCATAGAGTCTCAAGAAGACGTGGTCTGTAGAGGTGAGTTCCTATGTGCCATTGTGGTTTTGTCTGAAGGATGAGAAGGGGTTTGTGGCCTTATTCTCACTACCTGGGAAAGCAAAACAATGCAAATGGTGTTGCCCACACAACACTGAGTTCTAATGATCAGACACATGAAAACGCCACAGATCAAATCATATTTATTTAAGCTTAATTGAGCATCAGTGGCTACCAGGCTGCTGGTTGTTTATTGTGAAAAAGCATGGGCAGGATGCAGACACTTAGGTTGTGTCAGAGCAACCACAGCTTTCACAGTCTCAGTGGTTCTTTCAAAGGCACTTGTTGCATAATTGAATTATCCTTCATTGCACTATTGACACATTATGTTTTTTGGTTTTTTTTTCAACCTTCAATATGATAAAAACAGTCCTAAAGTACTATGAAAATAAAGCTGTTGGCATTGTAATGTATGTTTCTCTGGGTTTATCATGCTAACAACTTTGGCCAAGCTGGCCCTACTTTACTTTTTCAGAGACATATGAACACTATTCTTGCCAGCTGGACCAAGTATGAAATGCAGAGAATAGACATGTTCTGATGACAGTCTGCTAGACCTGCAGGATGTTCAGAAAGGAAACCTAGAGACTGCAAAGGACCAAAGGAAGACAAGTCTGTCTATGAGTATCTGTAGCACAGACAATAACATCTCTGTTAAAAATGTAGTAAATATAGATTTTGTATTCCAAAGAGGATTTAATAAAAAACACTCCAAACTAATCAAAACTCCAAACTCTCAGCCTGGTACTAATATCCTCTGCTCTTTCATACAGTTTGTATCCATTCTTCTCAACTCTCAAGCATGTACACAGAGGTTAAAAAAACTGTTGGGTTTCAGAGCGAAATGTCTGATTGCTAACCTGAAAGTTTAACCTGGGCTTTATGGAAGCAGATCAAACTATTAAGCTTAAGAAGTAGGGCTATGGAGGATTTAATTGTAGTACCATGTAACTTACATGCACTGAGCCCACAGTGATACTTACAAAATATTTAACCCTATTCCATTTATGGCTACATTATGATAGTAGCATTAATACAGCATCACAACAAAAGACAAGAGGAAAAAGTGTTACTAATATGGCTTTTGTGGAGAAAGGTGACAATTACTTCAAGCAGACAGTTAGGCTGTCCTGAAGGTGTGAGCAAAGACAGGCAATGTGCTGTTCTTCTCAGGGGTAGTGACTGCCTGAAAAATGCTTGTAAGATATCAGTGAAAGGTGCCAGCTTGTTATTTTACCAATTGTAAAGGTTTGAGTCAAAAAAAACCTTGCTGGGCACTCAAAACCCCACAGCAGAGCACAATCCTCTCTCCTCTCCCAACCTCCTGCACAAGCCCAAGGGAGAGGGGAGAGAAAAAAAAAAAACCGAGAGAAGAAGAGAAGGAACGAAACAGCAAGCCGGCGAAGCAAGCAGGCAGCAAAGCAAAGCAGGCAGCAGTAAACAGCAAAGAAGAAGGAAGAAAACAGGAAACAGCAGCAGCCAGCAGGAAACAGGAAACAGGCAGCAGCAAACAAAGCGGGAAGCAGGAGGAGAGCAGCGAGAGCCGGAGGAGGAGGGGAGAAACGCAGTGTCTGATCTTACGTAGAAAAATTACATGGAATATTTGGGAGATGTAGTTCTTAAACCCATCACACCAATATATGCTAATGGAAGACTTTTAAGCTTTTGTTCTTTCACCTCAGAAAGCTGGTCCATACATCTACTCTTCTGCACTGTTATGTCAGGGAAAAACACCCAGAAAAAAATCACAGCTACAACTGTCCAAAGGAAAGTTCATGTGCCAGAGTTCACAGCGATCTTTTCAGACAGTGAGGTGGAAACAGCCTCAGGGCTGCTCTAAGCTATGCCAGATACTTCTGTCATAGTACCAGGAATACTTGGCCAACTTGATTGTCCACTGTGACTGGTCCAGTAAGAGGAGAGCAGTGGAGCACATCTGTTTTGAGTTTTACAAGGCTTTCAGTGTGGTCTCATACCACACTACAGCACCCAGGGTAGGACATTGTAGTCTAGATTGGCTAGAACACTGGATGGGTCAAGTCCAGTGGAAGGCCACCAAGGTGGTAATGGGCCCAAGCACAAAATCTGGGAGGACATGGTGTGAACTTTGCAGTATGGAGAAGGCTCACAGCAGAATTAATAGCTATTAAGTGCTATTAGCTTTCCAATACACAATTGTAGAATCAATAAGGTTAGAAAAGACCTCTAGGATCTTCAAGACCAACTGTCAAGAAGTGGTTACCAAAAAGACAGAGGACTGTGGTAGGAGAATGGGATATACTTATCCTAACTAAAAACAGAGGAGGTTCCAACTAGAGGTAAGGAAAACATCTTTACTGTAAGGAAAATTAAGGTCTTGGAACAAGGTTCCCAAAGAGGCTGTGGAAAGTTCTTCACAGGAGGAGAACAGCAGGAATTTTCCTGGTACACTTTAAATCTGTGGGAGGGTTTTATGCATGCATGTGTGTGAAGGATGTCTCATTTACAGCACCTTGATTTATTAGCCCAGGCAAGTTATGGCTCCCCATCCCTGGAGTTGTTCAAGGCCAGGCTGGATGGGTCTTGGAGCAATTTAATCCAGTAGGAGGTGTCCCTGCCCATGGTACGGGGATTGGAACTGGATGGGTTTAAGGTCCCTTCCAACCCAAGCCATTCTATGATTCTATGATATATTCTGCAGAACGAAGGCTACAGGAAGCTAGTAAATTAAAGACAAACTTCAACAGCTGTCAGTAAAAGGACAGAATACATTTTACACTTCATAAGTTTGCATGCAAACCTGGTGGACTGATCCACAGAAAGCCTTCTTTGTGCATTTAACACTTATAGTCTCTCTGCCTCTTCATCCTTTAATTCTACAACTTCCAGCTCACTGTGCTGCAATTACAGTATTTCTATAACTGGAAACTGAGATAACTTCTAATAGCAACAAGAAAGGATACAACAGGCTGCAGGTCATCAACAAACCTCTTCTTTATCTCCTTTATACACACTGAGAGAAAACCAACATGCCTACCATATCGCATAATTTCAGTTTGGTCCTGTAAGATATAGGACTTTTATTGCCCTAATGAACACACTCACATAGCCCAAGCATTAGATTTTTTTTTTTAAACTAAATTGCATCACATTTCTTGTACTTGTTTTCCTCCATTGCTGAGATACTCTATCCTGAAATTGCAGAAGTTTTTTTGTCAAGGACAAGTGAATTCAGATAATGCTATCTATTTTACAGGAATGGTATTTCTATTTATAAAACTAAACTATCTTTGCAGGACCTTTCATAAAGAAAAGTCATTTGAACTTGCCATTTGAACAGTTCCTCAACCTGTTTCAGGGTATTTATCACCACTTACAAAACTTCAGTGCACTTCACATAAGCACTTCTTTGTGCTCCTGTTTTAGCCTGGAAAATTTTATTTGTTAGCAACCATCATGTGACTACATCACTAAAAGTTGGGTTTTTTTCCAAAAAAAGAACATTTAAGTGAAATCAAGGCTTGTGAAGAAACATAGTATCTTGTGTTAGACCACAAAAAGTCCTCTGTCTCCAGAACTGAATCATTCTGATCCTTAGATCACTATGGTTACATCAGTATTATTTTTGAAGTTATGTATTTATTTGTGCCAGGTGACAACAAAACCCCTAATAAGTCTCAAAAACAGGTGTGTCTGCCAACAGAAGAGTTGTCTTTACTCAGATCAGCTTTTAAAACTAGCAGTCTGGAGTCACTTGAGAGGAATGCTGGTTTATGATTTGGCTAGTTTAACTTTTTTTTTTTTCATTTTATCAGGGTGTGATTTAATCTCATTGTCTGTCTGGAATACACTAATTTACTCTTGGTAACCCATCTCAGAAAGTCGTTTGCTTGTTTGTTTAAGGGTCAGGCTGTCCTCCATGGGTGGCTGTGGATGGCCGTGGGTGCTGCTGCCAACCCTGGTGGTGGCATCTTGGCTGATACTTGTGCATCTTAATGTCTTAGCTGACTCCTTGTGAATTTCCCTAGGGATTTCACTAATTTACTGGAAGCTCTTATCTTGCAGGCTTCTGTTTTCTTACATAGTTTTCCATCGCTGGCCAATTAAAGCCTACTGTGGATTAACATGGATTTATGTAACCATTGCTTTTGGGAAAATTACTGTTCTGATTAATCCAAATAATTTGCATGTTTCTTCATGTTCAAGATGCTAGTATCTACATGGCAAAAAAATTACTCACATAATCAGGAAATTGTATAATGCATGATATAAAGAATCACAGAATCATAGATTTATAGAACAGTTTGGGTTGGAAGGGACCTTTATGAGTCATCTAGTCCAACCCCCCCTGCAGTAGCAGGGACATCTTTAACTCAATCAAGTTGCTTAGAGACCCAACCAACATGAACCTGTATGTTTCCAGGGATAGGATATCCACTACCTCCCTGGGTAACCTGTTATAGTTTTTCACCACCCTCACTGTAAAAAAAAAAAAATTAAAAAATATTAAAAATATGTATTAAAAATTATTTGTTAAAAAGTGTTTGATTTTGCCATCTTCCTAGTAATTCTTTGAATAAAATTAGCCATGGAATGGAATATTCATATGCACAATAGCATAAACAATGCTAAACGAGTGACACACACATATAACTCTCTATCTTCTTCTGCAAGTTTCCTTGTTTTCAGAGATAATTATTATAAATTGCAAGCATAACATTTTTGGTATGTCTAGTTATCAAAAAGCAAACTTCAATGTAAATTGTATTTTTCTGTATGTTCTTTAACCGTATTTTTCTTTGAGAACAGCTTGAGGATCTTTTATGGGTGTTGTCATGACAGAAGCATCATCTTAGTCACATGATGATATATCCTAAGCCATTGTTTAACATCTCCCACTCAAAGTTCTCCAGAAATATTAACCTTTGAAATGTAAATCAGGTCTTTCTGTTTAAACCTAACTATTTTTCTTAGCATTCAAAGTGACTGTTGTAAAAGCATGTCCTTAACAGTGCCACCCTGCCAACTGGAGATTACACCTGATAAGTTGACTTTGCACCGGCTTTGTATCATCAAGGGTTTGACTCTTTATTTGGTGTTAAGCATCAGTTTTAATCCTTATCAATCATATAATTTCTCTTATCATAGTTTTTATTTGGAACATTTACTGCTTACCCTCACTTTCCTTCATGAGATGTTTACTCTCTGTTCTCCTTTGTAGGAAAAGATTTGTGTCAGTTACAGCTGAAGTTCTAAAAATCTGTAACTGATTGGTTTAACTTCAGAAGTCATAAATGCAAGCAACTTTCAAAAAACTTCTGCCTAGGAGGGAACCCAAGTGTTGTGGATTTCTCACATAATTATCTTCCATACATACTGCTTGAGTGGTTCAGGGCAAGACTGTTGGGAATAGACTGTTCTTACACTCCAGTGTTCTCTTATTAGGGAAACTTTTTGGGGATGCTGAAACTAGTTAGAAAGCTAAAGAATCAAATAAAGTATCACCACCTTCAGCATCCCCTTAGTTAAAACTAACCCCAGAAAGCACCTTACAATGACTTTTTATGCTTTTTGTGTCCAGGATAACAGATGTAATGGTTTTAAACTAAGAGAGGGTAGATTTAGAGTGGAGATGAGGAAAAAATTTTTTGCAAAGAGAGTGGTGGAACACTGACCCAGGTTGTTTAGGGAGGCTGTGGAGTCTCCCTCCCTGGGAACATTCAAAGTCAGCTTGGCTGGAGCTATGAGCAACCCGATCTAGTTAAAGATATTTCTACTCTTGGTTTGGAGTTGGACTGGATGATCTGTAAAGTCATTCTATGTTTCTATGATTCTATGTTTATATGTGTAAGTTACAACAAGAAGAAATTTTACCAAAGAGTTCTGATTGTCTCAGAATTAGTAGTCTTGTTTTGCAGGGTTTGCTACTAAATAATAATTATAGGAAGCTTGATTTTAATGAAAATTACTGTAGATATCTACTGCCTTTCGGCAGTCTCAGAGACAGCAGAAGGCAAGTCTTATTTATAAAGCAGGAAGTTAACACTGTTTTGGTTTGGGATGCTCGTCAAAAAAAGGGAAACATGGGCAAAAATGAGGACAAGGACTAGACGTCCTTCTGTATCTGACAAGTAGGTGAAGAAGAGTAGGTGGAGTTATAATAATATATTTGGCTCTGTCATTGGAATAATTCACTTCCTGGTTAGAGATAATAAGCTGATTTTCCTCCCTGAGTCTATGAAAAGAGACAAATCTCTGGATGAATAGAAGTACATCAAGAGTTAATGAGAACTCTTTCATAGTATATTACTCAAAGTAAAATTAAAAGCAAATTCACATTAAATATGAATATGATGTCAGCCTTGTATTACAAAATTTCCGTTTGATTTTCTAGCAAACTTAGCTCTAAAGCTTCCTAGAATTTGTGGGTTACAACTTTTTTTTAAATGAAGAATCATTGGGTCAAACAATTATATCAAGGCTTTCTAAAAAGACTTGGACAGAAATATCACTAATAAGCTGTAAACAAAAAAAAAAGGAAAGTTACAGAAAATAGAAAGAAAATTAAATGAACATTGAGGAAATTCAACTGACTGACTTTAAACTGTGACCACTTATCTTCTGAGACAAGAACAATACTTGGTAGGGTATGACCTTGTAGTATTTAGTTAATTCCCTATGATTATAAAATTTTAAATTGTTAATGCATGCTAATGTAATTCCAAAGGCTACTCATACCTATATAAGTCAAAACTAAACAGGTGGAGCATTTGATTTCTGCTATGTTTTACTTTTGCATGAACATAGCTCTACTCATTGCCAACAGCAGACAGTGTAATTCATGAAACACACATTGAACTGCTGGTTCTTCTTGTGCCTGGAAACAAGAAACTACATTTCTTATTGGAAATTCTCTCTAATGGATTAATACCACAAATGACCTAAGATATGTTTGCAGCACTAAACAGAGGAATTTGGATATGACCTGCTCTGTGACCCAATACTTCTATCTGTGAAGCATTTCTTAAGAGGAAAAAATGATAGGGGTTGTTGAAGGATAGACTTTCACATATTTTTCAAAGCAATAAACTTCTCAGCTGTTGCTTTGGGTTTTATACTAGCTTGTTTTTTCCTGTTACTTAACACAGAATATATGTTGTTTTGAGATCTTCCTCTTTGTGTGAGGGCTGCAGATTGCCCCCTATTCTTTTCCAGCACCCTTGTATGGCAACAACTTCTGGCTCTGCAGTATCACGCTTTCTCACTGCAAAACCACCCAAAGTGTTTAACAGAGTTGTCTTGGCTGCATGATTAAGTCTGATGTAAGGCAAACACAGGCAGCTGCCAACTCCCGAGCCACATGGTGTGTCAAGAAGAGAGTACATGACTGGACAAAGCCCTCCACTCATATTTTTTTTTAATTCTAGTGCTTTTTGGCTTTTCTTCCTTTGCACTTTCCTAATCCCAGTCACAGTAGAGCAGTTACCAGTTCTGCCACTATCCCTCCTCCAGTCAGTGCTGGAAAAAGGACATCAAACCTTCTTTGGCCTTGCATGCATGATGACAGGCAACACTGGCTTGGCCTGCAGAGCATGTGGAAGCGAGGTCCACCAACCTGGAGGTACTTACAGGTCAGACCAGAACAGGAAAATTGACCTAATTAGGTTTCTACCTCCAGCCCATTTTTTTGGATCCTTGTGGAAGTTAGCAGAGGAGATGGGGCTCATAAGTGAGTACTGAGAGGTAAAAACAATCTCCTGAGGAAAATGGAAGGAAGTTCCAAAGTGAGATGGGGAAACTTTGCCAAACAGGTGGATTTTGAAGCAACTTATGTTAAACAGGTCAAACAATAGGCCTATAAAACCCAGCTATATAGTCAAGTGTTGGAAATCTCACTGCTTGGTGTTACAGTGCTGTCTGACATAATTAATCATTATAAATAATTAATATAGTTTAATGAATGTAGAAGCCTGTAGGGTGATGTTCACCATCCCATTCCAGGAATGACCATGAAAGTGGTAACAATCTGAGAATTATTCTGCTCTTTCTACTCCTGTGACATGCACAGTATCTCCATCACCACTCCCAGGACAGTGGTTCTTGCTACAGGTTCACTCAGAAAATGTCAGTTTGATGTAATATAATGACACTCCTAAAACTGGGCAAGCCAGTTTCTCCAAGTGCTCTCAGTGGAAAGCCTGTAGCCTCTCACTTCCACATACATACCTTCTGCCTCACAATCACTCCACAAGTTTCCTTAGGAGTGTCTCAAAGCTACAAGTAGCTTGTGTGGGTTTTTTTTGAGATGGTTTCTGTGTTATCTAAGATACAATACCTATTCTCTGGGTATCTGAAAAATATATTAACCTGTGATTGTTCATAGCTATCTGTAACTATGTATGTATATCTAAGTACCTATATATGTAATTTAATATAGCTAAACTAGGCACAGGCACAATATTTCCTATAAGTATGATTTTTCACTACACAATAATCAAGTAAAGCAAGTTTTAAGACATGGATGAGCTTCCATCTTAGGCATTAAGTAACTCTGCTCCACATGGACCTACTTCTGAATTCAGATACAGAGCTAGTCAAAGAATATCTATTTAGTTACTTGTAACTGTACTCATAGCCTTAGGTCAAGCTTAATGTGTAAAAAATTGCTAAGTATAAAATTAGACGTAAAATTAGATGTAAAGTTATGTTACTAGATGTAAAATTTGTGGCAAAAATCAGATTTTTCTTTCTCCATTAAAAAGTATAGACTCACAATGAAGATGGCACTTACTGATGCAAATTAAAACAAAAGACTGCATTTACTTTGTGTCATGCTTTAGTTATGCAACTTGATTTTACTGCAGAAGTGGAAAGAATGGAAGTTAAACTGAATTTCTTAATTTGAAAAGGAAACTAGTAGGAAAATGAAAAAAAAAATACTATTAGCAACAATCTTTCCAAACTTCAGTGAAAGCAACAGGAAAGGAATTAGAGATTATGATTTCATCTCACATGTATCTCACACACACCACTTCACCTTCTGCATGCAAAGGAAATGCTATAATAAAATCCTTTATAAGCGTAAGAAGGAAGGCAAGTTAATAGTCAAAAAGCCATAAAATGGTCAGTAATACATAGAATTCTAAAAGAATGTCCCCAATGAAAGTAGTTTTCATGGTTGGAAAATGGAATCTTAGTAAGTGTAATCATTAATTACTGTTAGTTCTGACGTAACTGGCAGAATCTGTTCCAAGATTCTATTTATGCATAGTTTCAAAAGGGTCAATAAATCATTGACATATGGTGTAGATGAGACTATTGTGTATTGCAGATGTTACTAAGTGCAGTGTCTGTGGCATGGCTGTTGTGATAATTATAGTCCAGCCTGTTGGATATTAACAGGCTTTGTGCAACAAAGCACTTTCCAAAGCACCTTCTATTTAGTAAATTTTAATCACAGAGACGAAAGTGAAGGTTTAATACAGAACAAAATTTAACACAAAAGAAAACATGACCCAGCTGAATGAACAGTCCAAAAGCCACTAAGGAAGAGGGTAAGTAGAGTTATCGTCTGAGCAAAGGTATGGAGGAGTTGTGTCAACAAGAGTGTAGAAGAAGAAGCAGTGCCGAACCCAAGCTTTCAAGATTTTTCCCTTGTCATTGCATGCCCGGGCTCTACTCTACTCTTGACACTGTTATATTACTCTTGGCTCCAAAGCAGACATACTTTATGTCCAGTTAGGCTTAGCTGTGTCATACCAAATAGTAGATGTATTCCAAATGACAGCCCAAAAATCCAGCACGCATGTTCTAAGGACACAGTGACATCTTTTTTTTTGTGAAGAAAATAAATATCCTTATGTCTTTTTTCAGTAATTGTGGATTGTGTTAAAAGGAAAGTTTCACTTTCAATTAAAAGATTGTTTTAATGTGTTCTCGTAAGGTCACCAAAATCAAGATTTTATCCAGTTATCTAATGAAAGGAACTCATAGGATATTTTACAAGTCTAATTTCACTGTTTAGGAAGAGAGGTTGCAGTAACCTTACACACTGCTTTTATCTGGGGTTATTTTTGCCCTGGGATCAGCAAAGGATAGCAATGAAGACCACGGTAAAGGTGTAAGCTTATGAAAATAACTTCTGATCCTGTGGATCTGCAATGCTGGTGATGAGATTACTCTGGTTCAGGATGAAGTATCCTACAAGCCCCAAAATGCAAAACACTTCCATCCTCTATGCAAAGTCTGTGAGTACTGATATGATGACCAATTCTCCCATTTTATTTAAAAACTGATTGAATCATTTAAACTCTACTCAAACACAATTTTGAAAAGCCACAGTTCACAGTATAACTTAGGTTAGCATGTGATCAAAGTTAATAAAAATGATATTTTGATGTACTAGATGGCCAAATCTATACAAGTCACACACAGGAATCATATTCTTGGCTGAAAGCTACTATGATCCAGATTTATTAACTTTTTATTCTTGCATTGTTTGTATTGGTACTATGCAAGAAGAAATTTCCGGGCAAGTAAGGTAGACATCACTTAGTGCTAAGTAGTCTATAATTTTCTTCCAGTTCATGCTTGGCATTTGCTGTTACAAATCATTCTTACAAATTAAGCCAAGACATGTTAGCCAAGTGATCAAACAGTTTATGCTAATACACTTTGCAACTGGAAAAGAGGGTGAAAATCTGAAGCAATCAAAAAAGAGATGTTTCAAGGAAGGGGAGGGTCTTTATTTAGATTATGATGAAAAGCATTCATTTTACAGCTACTTCTACTCTCTATTGTTACACAAGTTTAATGAACTAGTACTGCTATATTTGGCTTCCATTTAGAAAATACAATCCATTTGAAAAAAAAAAGTATTTGCAGTGATATAGATTAAGAAATTGGTAGTAATGTGGTGTAATAAACTGAGTAAAAACCTGAAATATAGATGCTGTTAAATTTGCTTCCTGTATTAGTAAGCACACTGGCCCTACACAAGTAATTTATCTTCCCATAGTTTTTATTCCAGCCATCTATAAACAAAGATAATAATATCCATTTCAGAAATGTATCCTAAAGACTGATAGGTTGGTAATTTGTGCCTCTGCACAGCAGACATGATACAGACCAGATAACCTATTAAAAAAGATAGTCATTAAAAAATAATTTATTCTCATGTTTTCATATATTATATCAAAGTCTCCTATTGTGATAATTTTTGGAAGCAGAAAATGACTACTTGTGAGTGCTTTGAAATTTATTTACAATACATGAACTTGAAATCTGCTGTATTAGTGAAAATACTGCTTTTCTCAATCTCCCTACAAGTTTGTCCAAACATATCAAATAAGATCTATGGTCTTCTGCAAACACATTTTTGCAGAGGAAAAACTGAAACAAATTTTGTTACCTTAAATATTCCTAAAATTTTGTAAGGGTTACCCTAAACATGCTTTCTCAGTTGGTTTTCATGTATCCTAAAGGAAAGTTTAACAGCTACATTGTTTTTCAAGGACTAGAATAATAATTTCAAACAAAATTCACTACACATGGTGCAATCTCACACAAACCACTTTTTAGATTAGTCTACATGGATTCTTAAGAACAAATTAAGATAGTCTATGACTCCTCGTCATGACTTGATGGCCTCACTACATTCTATACCTCTGTAGCCTATGTGAAGGTTATCTACGGTGTGTTTATTCGCAAAGCCCCTGTGAAAACGTGAATACAAATTATTTGTTTTTCCTTTTGAGTTTACCTGTCTCTTATGGAAAAATGAAAAAAGGTTCCCAGCTAGGTAAGGATATACCAGAAAGGATGCTAGCACACTCAGTGATCTCAATGCATGTGATGTGCTGATCATGCTGGGGGTGCTGGTCAGCTGAACATAAGCCAACAGTATGCTCAAGTGGTCAAGAAGTCCAACAGCACCCTGGTTTGGAAGAGCAATGTTGTGGCCAGCAGAATCAGGGAAGAGATTGTTCCTAGAGCCAGCACAGGTGAGGCCATGCCTCAAATCTTATGTTAAGACTTGGTCTCCTCACTACAAGAAAGACACCAAAGATCTGAAGCATGTCCAGGGAAGAAAAATTAACCTGATGAAGGGTCTGGAGAACAGGTCTTATGAGGAGCAGCTAAGGGACTTAGGTTTGTTTAACCTGGAGAAGATAAGGCTGAGGGAAGATCTCATCACTCTTTACAATTACCTGAAAGGAGGTTGCATTCAGGTGGGTGTTGGTCTCTTCTTCCAAGTAACAAGTGATAGGATGAGAGGAAATGGCCTCAAGTTACAATAGGTGAGGTTTAGACTGGATATTAGAAAAAAATTCTTTACTAAAAATGTGACAGAGCACTGGAAGAGATTGCCCAGGGAAGTGGTGGAGTCCCCACCCCTAGAAGGGCTCAAAACCATGTGGACATGGCACTTTGGGACATGGTTTAGTAGGCAGAGTAGGGCTGGGGTCATGGCTGGAGTGGATGAGCTTAGAGATCTTAACCAACCTTAATGATTCTATGGTTCTACGATGTCTAGATATTATTTTTTAAAACCTGTGCAGAAGGGGACAAAGAAGCAGGTGCATAAGGGCAGGGTTGCTCTAGGAGTTAATCTCAGTAGAGTTCCAAGGGTGGGACTGGGTTTCTAATGTGTGAAGAAGGGGAGGAGCTTTGCTGCTTGTTTCAAAATGCTCCACAGTATTGGCCATTAGTGAGGTTTTAGAGCACAGAAAAAGTATTTATTTATTCCCCCAACTCAGCTGAAAGGTACATAGCGTACCTGGGACTCATTTCAACATATTCCTATTGTCTCTCATTGTCCCACCATGCAGCACTTCAAATAGTGCAGTGCACTGCCAGTTGTGATTTTTATGGATAAACCATTAAATACCCAGCCTGTTCACTTTTTTGATCACCTTCTCTTAGGTTTCCAGCTACAAAACTTGTTGCCTGCTTGTCGTACTGGTCTGTTGTCTAATTGCCTGCCTATAGTGGGTGTCCTGGTGTCTGTTTCTTGTCTCACAACAGAGTTTATAGACACATTAGGGCATGAGACATCCTTTTGTTTTCTGTTTTTACAGTATTCAAGACAATGAAATCTGGTCCATTCATAAACTCAAGAGCATTACAGTTAATGCATAAGACAGTTTCTCCATCTAAATAATCTAGACACTAGTCTAAAATCTAGACACTAGATTTTACTGAGACATAAGTATACAAGTATCCAGCTAAAGCACTGGTTCTAACCTCAGCTTATTCCTCAAGAGTTTATCAGGTCATAGAATTAAACCATTGTTTGGGTTGAAAGGGAAAGCCCAATCTGTCCAGGTGGGAAGAGAAAGCCCAACCTGTTCCATTCCACTTGCCAAGGGCAGGACAGCTCCCATTAGATCAGGTTGCCCAAAGCCCCTTACAACCTGGACTTGAACACCTCTATGGATCAGCAAAAAGATATCCTGAAAATGAAAGGACAAACCACTCTTCATCATTAAAAGGTAACCTGAAAGTAATCAGTATTTAAGATGACCATTATTTATTTCCATTTTTTTGTGTGTAGTGATTTTTTAACTCAAAGGCCTTTCTATTTAATAAAATATTAGAGTATAAATAATCTAAATACTGAAATGTTATACTAATGAAAAAAAAAAGAGAAAGCAGGAACCTCAAACATGTCTAGTGAAGCACTATCTGGGATCACATTTCTCTCTTTACTAACTACATAAAAGATCTTTGGAAACCAGGGTACTAATTCAGATGCCTAGAGTTGGAGAGTGTGAGTAACCCCTTTTTATTCACTGATGAAAATCAAATAACAGAAAATAGACCTGTAAGCACATATTCCTTTTTTGAAATAAAATTTTTCGTATCTTATATTGGCCTATTCAGCTAATAATAGCTGGTTATACAAAAGCTAGTGTGAAAATAACAAGGCTTTGCAGGAAAGAAGTCTTTATAGTGAGAATCATTGTTTTCCTGCCATTTTTCAAAAATCTGGTATGTGATAAGGGTCCTGCAAAAGCTGGTGGCTCTACCTCACTGCACTCAGAATGGAATCACTCTGACAATTAAAATGCCTTTTTTTTTGTTGTTTCCTAGAACTTGAAATCAAATCCCAGAAGGTGCTGGGACATAAGAAACACTGAACTTTCAAAATCCTCTACAGGGTATGCAGGGTATCTGAGCACGTTTTAGGATACGTGTTACAATTTTCAGCCTCCTTCCTCATTATGCTGTTTTTGAAGCACAATTTCAACATTCGGAAGTCTCCAGTAGATCATGTTTTATTTACACTCACTCACAGGGAGAAAATAAGATGAAACCCCTCTCCATGAATCTTCCATTCATTTTCCTTTAAAAAGACATACAATGAACAAAGGAAAAATATCAGTGTGGTCTTTGTCACTAAAACTTTCCATGGCTCTGTTATAGCAGCAAAGCAACACATCTGAAGATTTAAACAAATAATCAGTTGACAGCACAAGTTGATTTGATGCATTTTTTTTAATCCAACTGACCTTTGTCAAGGCAAAGGCAAAAGAGCAACACTTGACATTTTTCTCAAAATAAAGAAAACATAATTTAGCAATTTTCATCCAACTGCAGTTAGCTCTAGCATCACAGTCGCTCAACCCTTTCCAGACACAAACGATTTGCAGTCCTCAATGCATTAGAAAGCTTCCTGGGAGAGTTGCTACTAAGTGGTTATATTCAGATCTCACATTTAACTGTTGACATATTCCCATTTGGAGAAAAAAAATCTATCACAAAAATTCAGTCTGAAAAGAAAACATTGGCAACATGACACTAAACTTTCAAACCAACTGACTTCTGAATGAATGTACGACAGTACAGTTAATGTTCCTTGAATTCGCAGTCCTTTTGGTAGCAAAGAAAAATACTGAAATTCTTAAAGAATTTTGCAGTATGAGATCACAGCCACACTCAGTGTTTCTGAGCAGGTTAGATGTTTAACTGTTTGCCCACACAAATAGCAGCTGGTTCAGAACTAGCAGATGTAGTCAATGTGAACTTAACTCTGAACGTGGTGCTCAATGCCTTCTTTATGCTCTGACAACACCTTACTTCTCAAGAAGAACTGAGGTGATGGAACCCTAAAAAGTTGTTCTGAGTCAGGGCCAACTCTGAAGAAGAACAGAAGTCTCTAAAAAATGCCCATTGAGAGACAGGATACATTATTTTGTGCACAACACAACACTGGTGTGATTATAAGGCTGCTGGATCACAACCAGTATGCTCTCAGACAACAGATGATTGCTGACATGTGAAATATTCTCAGGCTTCTGAAACAAGTTTTTCAAATCCCTGATCACCACTAATATTCATTTTCTACTCCTGTCATGCACAGAATTCAATCCTTAGACCAATGGGCTCAGAAATGTCCATGGGATTCCAAATAATGCATCAAAAGTACTTTTCAACAATGGCAGTCATGTTGCTGTTGGGTACAAAATTAGCATCATATTTGCTTCTTTCAAGCCAGTATCATAATGGTGATTTGCTTTTGTCCTGAGATAAAGCAGCACATCTGTCTTGGTTTGTACTTCTCAGTTACAAATAATTTAACAAATATTCAACAAATAATTTACAGCAGAAATTATTTCAGTATTAGTATCTTGGTGTATAATTTTGAACTTAGCTTTGTTGGATCCCTTATAATTGCTATTAACCCATTTCATGGACTAAAAATCATCTATTTTTTTTTGTGCAGAATACATCAGTCCTCTGAATTACCAATCAAAAAACTGTATTAGCATTTCTTTCCTTTTACTTATACTCCTCCACTTTTGTTGTGACATTGTATGAAATAGCTCCCTAAGAATTGCACAGATTTGATCTATTTCCTTTGTCTGTATTAGTAAATAATGGTTTGAAGTGGTTTGTCTTCTTTCACTACAATGAAGCTACAGTCATTCTTACTTTATCCTACTCAATCACCTGATCTTTAATTGTTAAACTGACACCTGTCTTCTAGTTGACAAAATTTAAAACATATTTAGTATGTAAGATACAATTGAACCTATGATATGACACAAAAAGATTTTGTTGATATCTAGATGTCTCCCAGCTTTATTTGAAAGATTCTTTGCTTACTCTATTCCAAAATGCTTTTAAATAAAAAACAAACTATATTTTCACCTCATGTCAGTATTTCAAAGAGTCATTCTTTCTTTTGGCAAATTACTTCCCCTTTAGTCCTAGTCTCAGAGCCCACAACAACACTTCTTTAGAAGAAAGTACCTCTAAAAAGGATCACCCGAGCAGTTTCTTTCAGGTCAACTCTTGGACACTTTGTCCTACTTTGGACAACTTCTAATTCATTTTTTTCCTAGGATACCAAGATCATTATCAATTGCATTGATAAAACTGTTCTGTCCTCACTGGAAAACAAGCATGTGCTGTTTATCTGTCTGCATGCAGATTAATGATAAATCTTTTTCTTTTTAAGTACTTTAAGAAAGATATGCCAAGGCCTGGTGTCTTTAATGGTTTCAAGATTATTTTAACTCTGTTTTGCCCACAATACAAGAGAAATTCACAAGGAGGAAAAAATAAAAGTGTTTGTTTTTAAAGTTCGGAACTGCTATGTAACTCACACTGATTGCTGTGTGCAATAACCTTTCTACTTACAGGAGAGAAGTTTCTTCATGCATTATTCTGTAAGGACAATATGCTTAAATGACTGGATTTTCTTTTTCTGAGTCTTGTACGCATGTTTCATACCCCCTCCAGTTTTCTTCTCTTACCAGATGAACAAGTCATCCTAAAAATAAAGGCTGGGTGGTGGTCTTTTAACTCATATCCCTTTGATGCTCATCACCTGGATGATGTTTCAGAAATCTAAATAATTTCCATCAGTGACAGCCATTTTAAATTTATTATAGGTCAAGGATAAACTAAAATACAAAGAGGGACTTGCATAATTTACTTCAGAAAACAGTTAATGAATCAGTCTTCACTGAATTCCTTTTATATTGGCATTGCTTCAGAATGGCATTTTAGCTTATGATGGTCTCTGCTGAAATTGCATATCATGAATATGCTGAGTAATAATGAAACTGAGAAGCAAAAACCATAATGCCATTCACTCTTTCTACAGTAGTTGCTTGGAGACCACTGAAGATGTATACAAAATAAGATAGTTTAGATAATTCAGGGTGGTTTTTTTTTTTTTAACATGAGTTTTACAACCCCCCCAAACAAGGCCTCATCTGTAATTATTATGAAAAAAGGGAGAAAATATCCTTATTATACAGGTGAAACATCAGTCTTGTTCTTGTGCAGGAAAAGTGTGGGTGGAGAAAAAGGGGAGGGCTCTTTTCCTAGAGGCTATTAAAACTTTACATGCATTTATTTCACAGAAATTTTGAGATCAGTCTTCATAACATAGGGATGAAGATATTTATGTGTAAAGACCACTTTGCAGTGTTGAAACGTGAGAAACTGAATCCCCTGCTCTGAAGTAATTCCTAAAGATGGTCAATATGTTACTTAGACTTTCCTGTCTATATGATTGCAGGTCTTTGGATTTTATAATTAGGCCTTTGATTTTGATGTTTTTCTAAGAAATCATGATCCTAGGGCCATGCGTCTGGTGTTCTGGTCTTTCTATTTTAAAAAAAAAAATAGCATCTATATTTTCTGTTGTAAATGGGCAACTGATTGAAATAGTCTCTAACTGTTTTTAGTTGACAACTGGTAAATCCAGTAAACCAAAGCCTACTTCAGTACATTCTTTCACTCTGTCCTTTTTGCAGTTTTATTGTACATTATTTAAACACAGTTTTAGATATAAAAACCTCTCTTCTGACATCAGTTTCTCCTACATCTCAGGTGTGGCCAGCAGGGCAGGGAAGGGTATGCTCTCCCTCTACTCCACTCTTGTGAGATCCCATCTGGAATCCCCAGTGTAAGAAGTATATGGGACTACTGGAACAGGTCCAGAGGAGGCCACAGAGGTGATACAAGGGCTGGAGCACCACTGCTATGAGGACAGGCTGAGAGAGTTGGTGTTGAGAAGGGGAGGCTGCAAGGAGACCTTATAGCAGCCTACCAGTACCTGACGGGGCTACAGGAAAGCTGGGGAGGGACTTATTTTTCTAGTGCTTTTTTGTTAGTTTCAATATTAAACAAGTGAATTGTATTGAGTATATTTCCTCTGGGTATGTATGTCTGAAAGAGAATCCAAGCCCCCCAAACCAGCATAGGAATCTATTTTATTGCATAGATGTAAAAACAGAATGTATACTTTGTTTTGAGCCCGGGTTAGTGTATGAATTCTTTGTGCTCTGTTTAATTGTGTTTGGTTTATGCACTCAGCTGATGGAAGAGGGTTTGGTATTGCTTGTACTAAACCTATTTGAACAAGCTTTTGTGCTTTCTTTGATATCCTGCTTGTAGGTCACCTTGTCCTAGCAATGCTATGACATCATTGTATTTTGTTGTGCTTATCTGCAGTGTAGAATCATGATTAGCAAAATCTTTAGACAGCCTTTTGCAGCCCCCTATATTTATTCATATGTCATGTCTGTCTAGTACTTGATTTTGTTTGTTTTTGTGTGGCTGAGGTCATCAGAACTACTGTATGGGATCATCTAGTCTGTCTCTGACTCACTGGGAGGCGATGCTTTAGGAAGACGCCACAAGAAACAGGAAGTGGACCTATTTATAGTGGTGGCCTTCCCAGTGTCCCTTGGTTATGTCCCATGGTTAAATACTATGTTCTAGGAAAAAGCATGTTTTTCACTTGCCAATGGTCCTGGCATGAGATTTATAAACCTTATACTATTGTTTATAATCTTTACTACACAAATATAATGCACTTAGAAAGCAGTTTATCTTTGTTCCATTCTTGCTTTCTCAATATGCTGTATTTCTTCACCTTTTTGTTTTTAATTCTAAAACTCTGGCATATTGATTTCTTTTGCTACATTGATATTCTGCTGTTCCATAAACAGGTTAATCCCCATTATAATGTTTGGGCTTTTTTTTTTATTTCTACCATATCTATTCATTTTCCCTGATAGTTTATTTCCTTTGCTACTTGAGCTAGCTGTAGCTACCATTCTGGTTTGCCCCTTCTACTCTAGTTAAAGTTTAGTGAATCACATTTGCTGCAGCCAGTGTCAGGCTTGGGCGTACACCTGTTCACTGATTTTCTCTAAGTCTGTATATCTTGTTAAAGGCAAGTACTGTGGGCTTCTCAGACATTTATACCTGAACAGCTCAGTCTTCTCTTACTGTAATCCACCATGGTTTTCAGATGAAAGAGGGTAGATTTAGATTAGATTTTAGGAAGAAATACTTCTTGTAAGACCAGTGAAGCATAGGCCCATGTTGCCCAGAGAAGTGGTAGCTGCCCCACCACTGGAGGTGTTCAAGACCACGTTGGATGGGGCTTTGAGGAGCCTAGTCCAGTGGGAGGTGTCCATGGCCATGGCAGCAGGGTTGGAACTGGACGGGCTTTAAGGTTCCTT
Source organism: Piaya cayana (assembly GCA_013389865.1). NCBI lineage: Eukaryota > Metazoa > Chordata > Aves > Cuculiformes > Coccyzidae > Piaya > Piaya cayana. Next base: position 7,184 of record WAAB01023264.1, on the reverse strand, counting down.
CTAATGCAAACTATTTTATCAGCCTATGATTCTATATCTTTTAAAAATTATCTCATTAGGCAAGTCAGCAATTCTACCCAGTTTGGAAAACCAGCAATCAACTCTTGCTGCCAGATTTGTCCTGTTTCTTGGGACAATGTATTTTGCACATAACATCATTGACCATTGTACGAGTGTGAGTCATCCTAGTGTGCTCAAACACAGAGCAGGTAAAGACATTACACTCTGATCTTCATCAGCTTATACAACCACACAAGATCTTTTTGAATACTGTTCTTAATAATAAGATACCTCCTAGTTTTGATTTACTTTTCTTGTGATTTGAAATTGATACTCTTGTTGGGTAACAATCCAATACTTCAAAAAAAGCAAGGTTTTGATTCAAAATCATTTATTAAAAAGGTTAATTTATTGCTGCTGTATGGTGAGGTTTAAGCCAGGAAATCAGGACAGGGATAGCTCAGAGGCATCGAATACCTCGTAGTTTGCAGTGCAGATACACCCTAAATTATATATGGTGTGTGCAGTGCAGCTTGTAGAAATTTAGCCAAAGGATAATCAGACTTACACTGAGAAAGTCAGCTGTATTGAAGAGCCTGAGAATCAGTCTGAAACCTCATCCCAACACCACTGCAAACAATGGGTGGAGATCCACCCACTGCTCTGAACTTTGAATCCATGGAATGGTAAATATGTTGCTGATGACGTTTAGCTATACAAACAAGAAACACATCCTTAATTGCATGAAAATCATGGCTATCATTCAGACAAGAATAGCAAATACAAAACAGTTTGTGAAATCCTAACCTTTAGAGGGAAGCACATAAAAGCAGCAGCTTATTCTTTCAATTCTGACCCCAAGAAGTACCTTGCGAATAAATCCACAAAGGCAATAATATGTACAGAAAAGATAAATGTATTCCTTTCTGGTTTGTAAGTGAAATGATGGAGAGCTGAGACATAGAATCATAGAATCACTGAGGATGGAAAAGACCTTGAAGATTATCAAGTCCAACCATCAACCCAACAGCATCATGCCTATTAAACCATGTCCCAAAGTGCCATGTCTACATTGTTTTTGAACACCTCCAGGAATGGTAACTCCACCACTGCCCTGGGCAGTCTCTGCTGGTGCTTGACAGCCCTTTTCATAAAGAAATTTTTCCCGATATCCAAACTAAACCTCCCCTGGTACAACTTGAGGCTGTTAAATCTTGTCCTACTGCTTGTTACTTGGGAGATGAGACCAACACTCACCTTGCTACAACCTCATTTCAAGTTGCTGCAGAGAGGGCAGCCTCCTCCTTCAGCCTCCTCTTCTCCATACTAAACAGCCCCAGGTACCTGAACTGCTACCCATAACTCCTGTGCTCCAGAATGACCCCAATCTCTGTTCCCCTTCTCTGGATGTGCGTCAGCCTCTCAATGTCTTTCTTGTAGTTAAGGGGAGCACAAGATGACCTCACATGGCAGCATGGAGTATGTTTCTGCAACACGGATTCTGGCTGGATAGAATAATCAGGAGCACACTGTTAAGGAACCCAAAACACCCTATATTTCAAACTAGCTGCTTATCCTTCTCCTTTCATGGTTTTCTAAATTTACTTTTTATTTTGTAAATCAGCTATTGTCCCCCTATATGGCACTTTGCATATTTATTCCTGGAATTACAGGGAAAGGGATGCTTTCCTCTCCACGCACTAGAATAGCACATACTATAAACTTGTGTCTGATGGGAACCGCTTCCTGCAGGAAGTACTCAGAAACAATTTGTAGTTAGTAGATGATGTTTTAATATAGTGTATTTCCTAGGAAATGTCACAAGGCTAAACAATGAAACAAGATAACAAGCAGTGCGCTTCCAGTCACCTAGGTTGAATCCATTTGGATAACCCACTCATTTTAATTGGTTATATTCTGCTTTGTTACATGGCCTGTAGCTCCCAAGCAGCAGGGGAGTTCTCTCTTCCTTGTAAACTATTTCATGTTCTTTTTCTTATAGAGGCAAAGGCTCTTAACAAACACTAAATTGTTTTCCAGCTGCAACAGGTCATGTTGTGCAGCAGAAATGCCCACCAATTAATGGTAAAACTGCCTCTTACTTCAGAGAAACAGCCTCATTTTAACAACCATTATGAATTCTGAGAACTAATAGAGATAAAACACGTAGGAATGAGATGCCAACAGCTTACTCTAAAAGACAATTCCTCTCAGAATCATTTTGAAAATGTGTTATTCACTGTTGAGTCCCATTTTCCTCTCCCATTTCTAAACAGCTGGGCTGAGATTAAAGTTTTGAAGGACACTGGAGACAGCTTTACCTTTTGTGGATGAACATGGCTCTGCAGAGCCTGGAGACCAGAAGAACCTCTCAAAAGGAACCATGTGTTCCTCCCTCAACTAGCCTCTCGTTAAGTGGAGTGTGGTCTGCAAATGCTGTATAAAGCTTATAAAACTGCACCTGCTTGTTTATTCCATATCCACTATCTGTAACACATAATTGTCTTCTGCACAGTTTGCATACTGACATCTTCTATAATTAAGACAATTCAATGTCTCTGATTCCTTTATAAGAAGCATGGACTAAGGAAATTTACACTTTCTTCACCTTGTTCCTTCCCTGTTTCTCATTTCATGCTGCATGTCTGGTGACCTGAATTACATGTCAGTTTTTCTCTTTTCTGATTAGATAAATGTCAGTTTTAAAATAGGAGAATGACATATACAGGGTGGTTATTTAAAACATGGAGGTGTTGCAGGAAGTGTTTTTTAAACTTGTTTTATTGTAGAGATTTACAAATTGCTGAAGACAATCAACTATTAAAACAAGCAAGTAAATCCAAAAACTGCAGCACTGTGAAAAAGCCACTCCATATTTTTTTACTGTTCTCAAGGTACACAGTCCTAATAAGATATCTTTTCCTTTTAAGTATTTGGTAACTTTATACTGTAAAAATTAATTTAAAGTAATGAAAGATAGTGGACACAGTCCTACTACATTTCACATCTGAAAATTCCAGCAAAGATTCAAAAAATGTGAAGGTCTTGAGCTCTCCATAGCTAGAAGGAAAGCTTTTATTTAATACTGTTAGAGTTGAAGCTATGGACCTGCAAGTTTTAATTAAAATATTAACCAAGTAGAGAAAATATAGTTGAATTTATTGCATTTCTTCTCAATAGAGGAACACTTCTTTCATATATGACATTTTACAGTTTCTCTAGGGCTAGTAATAGCAAAACCAACAAATTTCTCTTGTTGAGGTGGAAGATCACTACAGATATAATTTGAATAGAAATTTTCCTTCTGTGGAGAAGCTGCAGTATCTCCTGCAGTCCAGCTGACATCTATAGTTATTCCCCAGATATTATGACCTACTATTAGGACAAGAAGCCAAATTAATATACCAAAATACAAAAGAGACAATATCTATTGGTGAAGCAGATACTAATGGGCTGAACACCTCCCATAAAAGGACAAGCTGAGAGAGTTGTGATTTTTCAGCCTGGAGAAAAGAAGGCTGCAGGGAGATCTTGGAGCAGCTTCCAGTATCTGAAGAGGGTCTACAAGAAAGCTAGGGAGGGATTTTTTTTATGAGAACATGGAGTGACAGGATGAGGGGGAATGTCTTTAAATTGAAAGGGGGGAAATTTAGATAGATATTAGGAAGAATTTCTTCACCATGATGGTGGTGAGGCCCTGGCCCAGGTTGCCCAGGGAAGCTGTGGCTGCCCCATACCTGGAGGTGTTCAGGGCCAGACTGGATGGGGCTTTGAGCAACATGATCCAATGGGAGGTGTCCCTGCTCATGGCAGGGGGGTAGAACTGGATGGCCTTTAATGTCCTTTCCAACCTAAGTCATTCTATGATTCTATGTTGGTAGAGAGTTAAGGGAAGAATTTTGGGCAGAAGGGCAGTGAGGGGAATTTGACATTGCCACGGGTTTGAAACTAAGTCTATGCTACCACGCATGGGGCTGCACAGCAGTGATAACACCATAAGGCAACCCAGCCAGTGAAGGGTGAAGCTTACGGTGTTTAGTTTCTTAATTTTTCATTTTGTAGCTCCTCTAAAGGAGTTCAAATAGTTTCTGATCATATATTTCCCAGCTGTTTAACTGAAGGTGCAGACACAATTTGGGTCACACCTCTGAAAGATCAGAAACATGCCTGCTGATGGAGGCATTGTGATCTATGTTCATGACCCAGTGCTGCTGCAGGATACAGCTGACAGACGAGTATAATTATTAAAAGTGAAAGTTATTTATGAACAGTCCAAAACAATATATACAGAAATGCATATTATTTCAGTTGCATGGAATTATGTTAGAAATATTTCTGACATTATAATACCCATAAAAATATTTCAGCAGAAGCACATAAGGGTGATGTACTACCTGTGCAAATCTTACTGGTATATGCCAGTAATGCTGATAAGAGACCAATCAACAAATGAAGAATAGCCAGTAAACAACGGTAAGCACTTCCTAAATTCAAAGATTTCAGAGCATATGAATAGAAACAAAACTACACAAAGAGTGTTAAATTTAACCAACTGCAAAACTTCACATAGATAAAGAAAAAAACAAATATTTCTGCTATCATCTCACTTTTAGCTGGATCTAAGCAAAGTCCTGAATTTGGAGTTATTTGGTGGAACTTCTCAAATAGTAGTCATGAGTTCAACTAGTTCTAGGTAAGCTTTTATTTTTGTGCTTTCTCTATTACCTGCTATCGGACCAGATTACTACTGCAATAAATATCTCACAGACCTTATGAGTCTCATATTTAACAGGACTGGCTTTCAACATCCTGTTATAATTCTTGATCCTATTGCATGAATTGGCACCTTGAAACTGGCAAGATTAATTAAAATAGCAATAATTCTATGTCTTTGAACTTTACTCAAATAAAATGAAACTTTGAATTATATAAAGCAGACTAATATAAAGTATCCTCTGGCAGTTATACATTAGGGTCAGGTCTTTTGCCAAGAATGATAATTTTCATGAAGTATTCATATCCCTCTACTCTAAATATGCACTGGCAAGAAACTGATACCATTTTAAAGCAAAAAAACCCCATGCACATTATGATGTCCTGGCACTGTTTTACCACTATGATAAAACCTCAATTATAATAAATCACCTTTTAAAAGAAGTCTTCCCTGGATAGATCTATGTAACACAAATACAGATCAAATCCTAGTAATAATTCTTTATAAAGAGACAGTAAGGAAAGATATATAAAAATATATATGTAGATTTACATGTAGATACACACGCTTCACCATAATTTTACACTTTCTATCAGTGTATGAAATCTCACAATAAAGTTGCAGTAGTTACAGTCCTGATGTTAAAATTCCCATGGGGTTTGCCTGCATGCCGAGATTTTGCAGAGGGAGAGGAAAGGGAGTGAATTTGCTTTGGTACAACTGCCAGCCCTGCAGAGTTATGGCAGTCTGACAGGAAAAAAATCTCAACTGCCTTCCAAAAAGACACCTTATTTGCTTACAGACATCCACAAAATCAAATCTACTCATGTAACTGCACAGAAAGAAACTTCATCACTAAGTTGAGCCAATATAAGCCAATACTTACAGAAGAGCTATTTGATAATATATACTGAATAATTAAATTTTAAAAATACATTTATTTCTGAGACTTATATTTTGAAAATGTTTAGATTTCTCCTTTAAAACCCCCCAAATTTTAAATTCAAATCTAAAATAAATCTGTTCTGTGAAAATATACCTTTTAATTAATTTTCACTTGATGAGGTATAAAGCGTTTCAATATTGGTAAATCATACATGGTGAAATAGCTATATCTGTCATCAAAATGGCAGAGAAACTTACACACTATTGATTCAGATATATAATTTTTAAATTCCCCATAATTTCACTGTTTTCAGACATCAGAGGCATTTTCACATTCATGCTATACTATCACCTATTCTGCAAACAATTTCACAGTATAAAGAACAGCATGGAATCCAGTAAAATGCAGCACTGAGTCCAGTGGAAGCACTTGTATGTGCCAAATTCTGCAAAAGGCTATTTGCATTTTGCATAACTAATAATCAGCATCTAGATTATATTTGATTTTTTTCAGTAAAAAGACCATGCTTTACCAATACATACTCTGCATAAGAAAAGTTAATCCTCAAGACTCACCTCTAATAACAAAAAAGAATTCAATATTATGGTTATATACCTATAAAATCTTCATGGACTTTTTGTTTAATTAGAGTTAACAGATACAGAAAACTGAAATACTCAGTGTTTTGGAAAAGGCTGCAGATATTTCAGGTTTACTGCTATAATTACAATAGTAACACATTACATATAGAAGCAAGCAATTTTCTTACCCAGTGTATTATCTATGAAATGAAATTTATGCAATTATACTGCCATTGTTTCTAAACAATGCAATCCTTTACTTTAGTATGCGGTCTGTATGTCAATTTCAGAAATAAACAGAACACACAATTACCAGTTCTGCCCTGTCATAATTTGATTCTGGATGTTCTTCAGCTGATGAAGTTGAAATGTCAAACATGTTGCGAGTGGAGGAGTTGACCCTCAGCTCTGCAAAGGACCAGAGTAAAAGGCACCCATTCTTACCTGCAGGCTGTTGAAGATGATGAAGAAGACCAACATCCAGAGATGACGGTAAGCCATGTGCAGTCCTCCCCAAAGCCAGGTGACAGAAATCAGGGCAAAGAGGTACAAGACCAAGGGGATCTCTGAAAACCACAAACACAGTGTATCAGCCAGCATGTCCTAGGAAAATCACTTTTTAAAGCATTACTGACATAGGATCCTGCTTCACCATCTTTGGTCAACCTTGGAGCTTGTGGTGGTGTAGTGGAGCTTAGTGGTGGGCAGCTCTTTTCCTCCCCCAGAAAGATGAGGGTCTCAGGGTTTTTGGGACCTCCCTGGAACTAGGAGACCAGCAGAAGGGCAAGGCCAGCTGCAGGGCTGGGGGCTGGAGGGGCCAAGGGTGACGCAGCCCAGCTCAGCAAACCAGACATTGGTGTTTTGCAGATGAGAAGAGTACACACAGAGACAGAAAACATGCTGACCTTGGGGAACACATAGGAGAGCTCTTGGCAAGCATTGGAAATGTTGGGAGGAAACAGACTTTCAAAGAGAAAAGGAAAAAAAAATAGTATTTTAAATA